>CANJKZ010000025.1:1592500-1845000 GCA_947471745.1 Closterium sp. Naga37s-1
CTCGTGCACTGCAGCTTCCGTAAAGAGCATTGTGCAGGTGAAGTCACGACCGCCCACCTTCTTGGTCCGTGTCACCGCTGCTGCTGCAGGGGACCGCTCTCTCGCCCGCTTCTTCTCCACCAGAATTGCAGCTGACTTTGGGTTTGATGGCGTGCCGGTGCGTGTGGTGCTGCGAACAAAGGAGGGCACCAGATGGTGATGGATGGATGGTGGTGGCTGTGTGGGGGACAGTGGGGTTAGTGCTGCTGCTTTTTCTGCTGCTGCGGGGGGGACTGGTCCCTCACGCGTTTCTTTTCCACCAGGCTCGCAGCTGACTTTGGGTTTGACGGCGTGCCGGTGTGTGTGGTGCCAAGAACCAGGGACGGCACCAGATGGTGATGGCGGTACCGTGGTTGGATCACATGCCTCTCCATTAGGATAGCAGCTAGATTAGGATTGCCCCATTGACGTCAGAAGTGCAAGTTGCTTTGAAAACTAATCAACCCAGAAAATATGGGTTGACCCTTGAAAGGTGAAAGATTCTTTGTTGCCACGAGGGATTGGCTTATGCCAAGGCCCCCCGGCCACAGGTCAGGGCAAGAGGTGAGACTCAGGGCACAAGCCTAATCCATGTGCTAATTCACATGCTAACTGGTGCGTGAAAACCCCATCGGAACTGGCAATGGATGCATGTCCTTTCTTTTTAGCGTCACGTCTACATTCCTAGTAATATGCACCAGCGACTAGGCAGCTTAGTATCCTTAAACCCCCGCAAAACTGAGGCTGCTTATCGCACAGAAGCACCAACACCTTGTCACTCTGTATAATTGCCATTCCGAGTCCAGTCAGCTGACCCTGAGTGGGTGTGAGCCGGAGCAGCTTCCCTGGCGCCGTGCTGCTCCCCCAGCAGAATGGACCTGCCCACAACCGATTCTTGAGGCGCCTAAGAACCATCTGTCTGTATACTGGCCGTCCACTCAGACTCGGATCAGCTGAGAAGAGTGGGTGTAATCCTGGCAGCTTCCCTGGCAGCGCGCTGCTCCCCGAGCAGAATGGAGCCGCCCACAGCCGCCCCCACAATGCCCGCCTCGTTGCGCATCTCCGCCGCCACTATGGGCGTTCCCCCAGGCACTGACAGCAGATGTAGGAACTGCGGGGTGGGGGGAGTGGAAAGGGGTGGAGGGTGTGCGAAACGTCAATAAGCAGACTATGGGCGTGCCAAGAGGAAAAGGGGATCCAATGGGTAACAGGATTCGAAACAACTCATCAGCTCCAGTCCAGCAATGAGCGGGTGCACTCCAGGGGAGTCACTGCAGATAGAATGAGGACACGAGGCAAATGTGGGAGAGCACAACTGGCGTTGCATGCGTGCTTTCTGCTTAGCGTACTCGACCCTCATCTCACCTTCTCATCTTTCTTGCTGATGCCTCCACCAATCACCTGCAAGCAACGGCACAGCACCACACAGCACATAGATATTGTCAGCTTGAAAACATCGAGACGCAACCACGAACGAACGCTGGAGGAAAGGCTGCAATGCAGTGCGCTTCTACTCACTATAAGGTCCGTGCAGTGCGCCTTTACTCACTATAAGGTCCGTGCAGTGCGCCTCTACTCACTATAAGGTCCGTGCAGTGCGCCTCTACTCACTATAAGGTCCGTGCAGTGCGCCTCTACTCACTATAAGGTCCATGCCGTAGGCCTATACTCACTATAAGGTCCGTGCAGTAGGCCTATACTCACTATAAGGTCCGTGCAGTAGGCCTATACTCACTATAAGGTCCATGCAGTAGGCCTATACTCACTATAAGAGCTGGAGGTATGCTCCTTGGGCGCCAAATTCTTATCGATAACCTGCACCTGTACCTGTTGCAGTGGCCTGCACTGCAGTCTAGAGTCATTGCGGCTAAAGGTAATGCTTCACGCACAACAGCTACTCATCCCCCACCCCCACCAGCTAATATTCGTTGTCCCCTTAACACTGAGACAGTGTCTACCCCGCCCAGCCCACTTCTTCCAGCTCATCTCCAACTTCTCCGCACCACTAACAGTACGCCCATTTTGTACACCCTGTACACGATACAGCACTTAGTACTCACTATAAGATCCGGCTGGAGGTAATGCTCCATGTGCGCCAGGTACTCATTCACGCGCCCAGCCCACTTCTTCCAGCTCATCTCCAACTTCTCCACACCACTAACAGTACGCCTATTCTGTACAATTTGTACACGATACAGTACTTAGTACTTACAATTAGATCCGGCTGGAGGTAATGCTCCATGCGAGCCAGGTACTCGTTCACCCGCCCAGCCCACTTCTTCCAGCTCATCTCCAACTTCTCCTTCACTGCTCCTGAGGCCACCTTCTCGGCAATTTCCCCGTTCACTTCTATGTGCCCCATCTCTAGGTTCGGCACCAGATGCCCGCCCACGAACAGTGCCGTGCCTATCCCCGTGCCGAACGTGGTCATCAGGACCGTGCCTTCCCGCTGCAAGGGTCGGCCGGCGCCAAACCTCATCTCGGCGAATCCTGCTGCATCTGCGTCGTTGATTGCTGCCACCTGGCAGCCCGTGGCGCGTTGGACGAGATCGACGGCGTTGATGTTGATCCAGGACTTGTCGACTGAGGAGGCATGGCGGGGAGCGAACGTTGGTCCGGAGGTTGTGGGGTTGGAATGGGGAAACAAGTGCGGATGAGGAAAAAGCTGAATCCATGGTCTTATACAAAGCATTTGTTCACGGATTCTTCTATTTCTGTTCGCCTTATTCTGGTTAAGAACAACGTTTCCCCTAAGATGATTCATCGGTTCAGAATGCTTCCATTCTGTTATCCCCATTCTGGTTATTGAGTGCACTCACTGTTCGCAGCACTGCGGACGATGCCACGTCGGACGACAGACGGAACGCCAATTCCGATTGGTCCATCCCACTGGCAAGGTATTCGGAAGGAGACGGGAAGAATGAAGGAAGTTTTAAGTCAAAGAAACGCCACGAATGAATGAGCAAGGGAAAACAATAGGGCCTGTATGTTCGCAAGTAGTGACCACGCCATGCGACAGGGGGCTGGCCAAAAACAAAAATGCTTCCAACCTAGCATTTGACGGCAAGTGAACTCACTCGGAAGTGGTCCTTGATCTGCCTGATGACGTCAGCGACGGCCTGAGGCGTGGCGGGATTGGGCGTGGGGATTCGGTAACGCTCCAGCAGCAGCGTTCCCGTCGCCACGTCCACCGGCGCTCCCTTGATTCCCGTCCCGCCAAAATCCAATCCCAAGACGATGGACAACTCGTCCTCGTGGTGCCGCTCCCGTAGCATGATCTCCCGCCAATGCTGCGGATCGCGGTGAAAGAGCTCCATTGGGGGTACCGGCTCATTGGAATGGACAATGGGCGTGGTGGATTCGTGCTGGAATTGCAACGTGGAGCCGAGATTCGACGAATTGGAGGGAGGTGGGGTCAACGGGACAGCCGCTGTGGAAGCGAAGATTGGAAATGCGGACTTGGTATTCTGACACGCGCGAACAGTAGAAGTGGCGAGCTTGAGATTGGTCTTTCGCCAAGAGTGCAGAGGGACGAGTTGACCAGAATGATGCAAGGAGGCCATGGCGGAGGCCGGACTCGAGTGCAATGAGGATGAATGCGCAGCAGCGCCTGAGACTGAACGAGACAATGCGACGGGAGAAACTGAGGCTGACAGGGAGGCCGCCATAAAACGGGCAATTTTTTAAAATGTAGGTTTGGAAGTCGAGTTCTGCGGGGAGAAGGAGCTGGACGATCCCTGCAGCAAACAGCAGATGGGTTTCGGATGGGAGCAGAAAACGGTATGAAGCAAATGTGAATGGCTACTTGATGCTGCTCACCAAAAATCTGTCTGCTTGAAATTTGGGATTTCGGATTTTGGGTGTGGCAGCAGCTGCAGCATTTCCCAACGAGCGACAGCAACGGAACAGTAGGGGGAAATGAGGGGGAGGGGAGGAAGGAGGGGAAGGACGGATGGGAACGGGGGAGGTGGGGGGGAAATGAAGATGATGTAAGTGAGGGGAGGTGAGGGGACAGCGAATCATTTTCAAGCACGGCGGGGCGGAGATAAGAAGCGCGGCGGAGCAAAGCCCGCCAAGCCAAGACGACATTCCGAGTTACCGTTGTACATGCTCGCGTTTTTCGCGAATGGGCATTTGAAGGAAATCGCATGGCATGGCATCTCAATTGGCCATGCCCATGCCCCGTCGACAAACCGCACATCCACCTCGAAAGTCCGCGTTCCTTCGTGGTCATTGCAACCGCTGACGTGTTATTGACCTATGACGAGTAAAGAGAATATTCGCCAAATTCTTTTAGTAATAGCTCTATTATTGTGCGCTCTGATATCCTCTAGTACCTTATGTAGGGGACAAATCATAGCCTTGATAAGGTGGTACTACCTACCGTATGTAAGAGGCATGTCACATCATAGTCAAACTGCTTGGCAATGTTCCTCTCTAATCATATCCCGCACTCTTTCCTGCAGCACTTCATACGTCTGAGTCACCTCTATCTTCGCCCCTGACAGTCTGTGATAGAACCTCTCATACGATCTCCCCGCACCCTCCCCCCCCCCCTTGCGAAAAAATATAATATTCTTCCCACCAAAGTAGCTAGACAGCACGGATGTTCCCCCTTGCACGCTGATAAAACAGGAGCTTCGGGCCATCATTCGAAACTGAACCTCGTTGAAACTTAAGCTCGGCCAAGCCTCGCGAATCTGCTGCATGGTTCGGAACCGAGCCTGCGAACCAAACTCCTGAGCCAGCCTTGGGTGGTCCCCCAAATCAGCCAAGTCTGCTTGCTCCACATCTGTCTTGACCGAATCCCCAGGCCGGTTATAGACCACGTAATACCCCTTATTGAGAAACTCCCGCGTGATGTTAAGGAGGGTTGGAATGTCAATAAAATTAACGGGGGGTTCCAGCCATTCAGTCTCATACTTGTTGCTTATAATCACAAGCGGAACCCCCCCTACAGGAACATCAAGCCACACCCGGCCCAACTCACGCGTCCTGTACACTAACGGGGGTGGATGCCAGTACTGTGGAATGTCACTGTGATGAAGCCCCTGTGTGAAACCATACTGTGTAATCCAGTTGCGGTCGCTGGAGCGTTTACAGTCTGGGTCTGAGGAGTGGTTTGGGCTGAAATAGTAGAGGAGAGAGAGTGGGACACCGCAAGTCTTAGTGGATCTAAGAGTTCCGTTGAGGAAATGCCAGTAGGCATGTGGTAGGACTGCAATAAGCTCGTACCCGAACTCGCCCGTATAGAAGAGGTCTATAGCGGCAGGGATGGATTTGTCAGGTGGTGGGGTGGGCGAGGGGTTGAAGGAGGAATTGCAGGGGCAGACCCATGGGCGGGGGGTGTCGTCTGAGTGAGGAAGGGGCGGCAGGGAGCAGGGGGGTGGAAGGGGAAAGGTACATTCATTGGTTCAGTGAACATTATTGCAGGGACAGACCCATGGGGGGGGAGGGGGTGTAGTCTGGGTAAAGGGGCGGAAGGGAGCAAGTGGGGGGGGGGAGGGAGAGAATGGTTTGAAGGAGGGAGGTAAAACACAATGCTTTGAACATGACTTAAACAAGAAATCAAGAGATTGTGCACGAGCACGGGCGGACACAGGGGCAGGGGATGTCGACTGGGGAAGGGGGTAAACGGACGCAGGGAAGGGTAGAAGAGGCGGAAAGGGGCAGAAGGAGAGAGGTAAGGAGGAGGGAGGTAACAGGCATTGCTTAGAAGATTGCTTGAGAAGAATTTATCACATGAGAAGATTCATGGAAGGGGGGATGTCTGGTGAAAAGGGCAGGGAAAGGGGGGAAGGGCGGAAGGAGCAGAAGGAAGGAAGGAAGGAGGTGTGTGGCATTGCTGAATCCTGGCTTTAGCAAAACTCTAGAGGCGCCTCAAAAGCAAAAGGAGCGGAAGGAATGAGGCGTCAGGCATTGTTGAAACCGTGGCTTTAGCAGAAAGCACTGCCGGGGCTGAACGGGAAAGCGAGGTGATGGTTGTGTATGAAAAGGGAAGGCGTGGAAAAGGGCGAACAGGGAAGCGGTGAGGATATCCTGAAGAAGGGCGAACGGGAAAGGGAGGCGATGGATTTGAGATTGGCAGATGGGTCTGGTAGTGGGTTTGGTAGGTAGTAGATGCTGGGTTTGGGTGAAGCGGGTGTTATGGCAGGTGAGTGGCTGTTAGCGGGGACGGGCTGAGTGACTGACATGGATCAGTGCCCCCACGTGAATGCGAGATGAAGCACGAGGGAGGGAAGAACGGGGGAGGAAGCAGAGTGTGCAGTGAAGAGCTGCATGGATGGATGGATGGATGGATGGATGGATGGATGGATGGATGGATGGATGGATGGATGGATGGATGGATGGATGGATGGATGGATGGATGGATGGATGGATGGATGGATGGATGGATGGATGGATGGATGGATGGATGGAGGGATGGAGGGATGGATGGATGGAGGGACGGATGGATGGATGGATGGATGGATGGATGGATGGATGGATGGATGGATGGATGGATGGATGGATGGATGGATGGATGGATGGATGGATGGATGGATGGATGGATGGATGGATGGATGGATGGATGGATGGATGGATGGATGGATGGATGGATGGATGGATGGATGGATGGATGGATGGATGGATGGATGGATGGAGGGACGGATGGATGGATGGATGGATGGATGGATGGATGGATGGATGGATGGATGGATGGATGGATGGATGGATGGATGGATGGATGGATGGATGGATGGATGGATGGATGGATGGATGGATGGATGGATGGATGGATGGATGGATGGATGGATGGATGGATGGAGGGATGGATGGATGGATGGATGGATGGGTGGATGGGTGGATGGATGGATGGATGGATGGATGGATGGATGGATGGATGGATGGATGGATGGATGGATGGATGGATGGATGGATGGATGGATGGATGGATGGATGGATGGATGGATGGATGGATGGATGGATGGATGGATGGATGGATGGATGGATGGATGGATGGATGGATGGATGGATGGATGGATGGATGGATGGAGGGATGGAGGGACGGATGGAGGGACGGATGGAGGGACGGATGGATGGACGGACGGACGGATGGATGGATGGATGGATGGATGGATGGATGGATGGATGGATGGATGGATGGATGGATGGATGGATGGATGGATGGATGGATGGATGGATGGATGGATGGATGGATGGATGGATGGATGGAGGGATGGATGGAGGGATGGATGGATGGATGGATGGATGGATGGATGGATGGATGGATGGATGGATGGATAGATGGATGGATGGATGGATGGATGGATGGATGGATGGATGGATGGATGGATGGATGGATGGATGGATGGATGGATGGATGGATGGATGGATGGATGGATGGATGGATGGATGGATGGATGGATGGATGGATGGATGGATGGATGGATGGATGGATGGATGGATGGATGGATGGATGGATGGATGGATGGATGGAAGCACACTAATAGAAGAGATTAGCACCAGAGACATTCATGCTCACTTGATTTACAATCGGATGAATTGTTTGCAGAGGCAGGCTCAGCAGTAGGCGCGGCGGCAGGCTTGGAATCCAAACCAGCACCTAGCTTCGAATCCGGCTCGGTAACAGTGGCCGTTGGTGAACCTTCCGGTGGTGGAGAGCCCTTCTCGTCTGCATGGGACAATAGCCATTGGCAGCAGGAACAGCACAAAACGCTGAGGGAAATCACGTGAGAAGGGGAGAGAAATAGGATAACGAAATATGAGAGGAAGAGTAACGAGAGGAGGCGGATAGACAAGGCAGGGAGAGGGGGAGGGATGAGGGGAGAGGGATGAGGGGAGAGAGGAGAGGGAAGAGTGGGCAGGGGAATTGCCCAAATCAGGTGCGCACCAGACGCGGCAGCAAGGCGGCTTGCGAGAGCGAGGGCAAGGAGCAGGAGAAGGAGGATCCGCGACGAGCGACGATGAGCGACGATGAGCGACGGACGACGAGCGACGATGCGCGACGGCCGACGAGCGAGCTGAGAAGGAGAAGGCCGCGGCGTGGTGGCAGCAGCAAGGGACCTTCCGTGAACAATGAGGCCGCACAATGCGGCGGCTTTGCGATCCTTGCCGCACAACGCGGAGGTGTTGCGATCCTTGCCGCACAACGCGGAGGTGTTGCGATCCTTGCCGCACAACGCGGAGGTGTTGCGATCCTTGCTGCACAACGCGGAGGTGTTGCGATCCTTGCCGCACATCATTGCACGATAGATGATTAGACTAGGCGGTGCGGTCTTCTTGAAGTTCTACGCAGAAGTGTTCTGAATTGCCCCAACTATCATTGCCGCACATCGTCCCAGTCCCAGAGTAGTTTGTTCTCAGAATGGGTTACCTCACGGCAGAATCAATCAGTACTACTTCTCAGTGATAAGTCGATTTCTGAGTCGACTAAAAAGTGATAGCCTCCGAGAGCGCTGCGTTTACGGAGCGGTGATGCATGCTAGGCGTAAAGTGGGTACCAGCAGTCCCTGTCCGGTTCCGTAGAACGGTTCCGGCGGCTCAGAGAAACAAGCGAGCTGAGCGCAGCGAACGATGGCTTCTGCTCTCAAGGCTTCCTTTGACGCGTCTCTACATACAGCTGCTAGTTTGAGACATTTCAACACTCTTGAGTTGACTGAGACCGCATTCTGAAGTTTGCCCACCATGAAGTCTGCCCACCATCAGAACTTTTCCGGGGCTGATGGTGTCCGGGTGGGGCAGGGCCCCACTTTGGCCACCAAACCTGCTTTTGGCGGGCGACAGAGGTCGCCCGGATCGCATGACAGGCGTCCAACCGAATCGTTTTCGTCACCAATAAAATCTTCTCGTAAAATCGCACGAAGAAGGTGCGATAAATATCGTCAGGCAATAACCAAACGGCCATGCCTCAAGGTCGCGCAAGTCAAGACTTTCAAACAGCAAGTAGCACGTAACCAGACTCTCCGAAAGCACAACCCCCCAAACCACCAATCGATGAAGTCGCACATCGACGTGCAGGCAGAGAGCTGCGACCGTGGCCGGTTGGCCTGAGGTCGAGCCGCGTGGGCAAACATTGAAATGTGAATAAATTGCAAAACCAACATTTCGAGCCGCGTGGGAAGACTTCGGATGGTGGAAAAACTTCTAACTGCGGCCTGAAAAGTCCAATCAAGGCTTCCTTTGACGCGCCTCTAACATAAAGCTTGTAATCTTAAAGCTGCGGTCTACATACCAAAGGGTATTTTCTGGGGGTATTTCGGGTGCACACCCTAAGACGCAGTCTGATTTGCACACGAAATGATCCCTTTCCAGAAATGAGAGCGCGAAGGATTCAAACACAATTGGCGAATCCCACCAGTTTCGTGCAAGGTTTGGTTGGGGGGGTACTTTTTTCGTGAGGTTGGGGTTATGGTGGCGATTTCGCCACAACCTGCAACCAATCGAGGTTGGGGGGTAGATTGGCGCGAAATTTGTAAGCCAATCCTGAGCAGGCCAACTTTCAGAGGGGGGGTTGGGTTGTCAGAAAGCAGTAACTGCACCTCGCCACCCAAGGATGGAGCGAAGCCCTGTGCTACCTGGTATTCAAGTGATAAACAGGTCCTCCCGCAGGAGGTATGTAGGCGACAGCTTTAAGAAATCTCGAAACTCGCTGCTCTAAAAAGCTTGCACTAAGGCGCCTCTAATAGACTGAGCTTCTAGCAAGGGCCGCTGCTCTTTGATCTGAAAGGCATCGCTGTTCATGGTAGGCTAACCACGGTCGATGCTGCTCAGGACGCGTCACCTCCCTCGATCGATCGTGCAAAATCGAGGAAGATCGATCTTCCACCGCACTTAAATCCCGCGTGTTGCATTTAAATTTGTTTGAAAACTTTTTGAACCGAATAAAAAATCGATCCTGCGCAGGATCGATTGAGGCAGGTGACGCGTCCTCAGACTTGATTGCAATCACAAGGCATTCATAATTAAAATTTGACTCACACTATGAATGTTTTTACGGGCAATGTTGCACGGAGTACGGACAGTCACCAGCACCTGTGGAAGGTAGTGACTGTAGAGTGGCAGATTTACAGGGCGCCTCGAGCCCGAATTGCAGAGAAACCTTTGACGGCCTCGCGCTGCCAGGGTACGCCACGTCGGCCGCGACATGAACTGTCAAGTCCGACTCCTCCACGTGTGAGTGCGCTGCCACCTCAAACCCCCACCCGATATACGAAATCCCGCTCGTGACCATGTGGCCCATTCGATCTGTTTAGTGAAGTGAACAGATTCCATACACGTGAACCGGAGTCACATTGTGGTAGGCCCTTATAGTTGCCCTGCCCTTCACTGTTGTCAGCAGTTAATATAATCACAGCTCTGTTATTTGTTCACCCTGCACACTCTGTTTGACAAAACGTAACACTCTTCACAGCTTGTACTTTAACTGTGCAATTGTGACCATTATGCATTACAATATACACAGATTTACAACATACACCAACCGCTCCTTGCAGCGCGTATAACACAGGTTCCGCATCAGCAACTGGAAGATGGGAACGAACAGCCTCCGAGTTCGAGCCGCAGCAGCAGCTGCGAGAGCAGCTTCGGGTCAACAGGCTTCTGCAGAACACCATCAAAGCCACTCGCAAGGCACCGCCGAGTGACCCCATCATCCACATCTGCTGTCAGAGCCACTATGAGGAGCCTTGCATGTCTGATTGTTCCCCGTGGGACAGTGGGGACTTTCGAACCTTGCATGTCTGGTTGTGTGTCTCCTGTTGCTGCGCCGGCGGCAGCTTCTGGTGGGGATGCTGAGTGAAGAAGCAGGGCTTGCTCGTGTGCCTGTATGGCCTCTGTGGCTGCAAATCTGAAAGGGATTACATTGAGGTAGCGGGGGGAGCAGCGATGGAGAGAGCAAGGGCATTGAAGGAGAGGAGAAGCATGCCACTGGGCACACATGGTGACTTTTGAGTCGACTCAGGAGAGGAGAAGTATGCCACTGGGCACACATGGCAGGCAGGCAGAGTGGTGAGAGTGGCATTCACGTCAACATGAGGGGCATCTGCAGGTCCATGAGCACCACACCCAATCCACTGCCTCTGCTGTCCAGCTTTCTCTCTCTCTCACACACCTGTCAACATAACCGACTCACCTGTCCCATCGCCCACCACTCACCCGTCCATGAGGGGCATCTGCAGGTCCATGAGCACCACATCCACATGCCCATCCGCAGGCTGTGCGCTGCCCCCCAAGGCAGGTTCCATGGGGTGTACGGTGCCCTCCAGAGCGAGCTTGACTTGCCGCAGCGCCTCCTCCCCGCTGGCAGCGGTGGCGACGGTGGCGCCGCTGCGAGTGAGAGTGCGGCGCGCCACCAGCAGATTCACCGCCGCATTGTCCACCACCAGCACATGTACCCCCCCTAGCACCCCCGCACCCTGCTGCACCGCATTCAACCCCGTGCCTGCCTGCACACCCACCCCCTGCAGCACCGCGGTTCCTCCCTTGCTTGGCAGCGACCCACCGCGCCGCTGCAGCTCTCGGGCTGACTGGGTGGCAGTGGCAGGTGAGGCAGCACTGGCAGATAGAGAGCGCATAGCTGTGACCGCACCCAGTCTCGTCACTGCTGCTGCTGCTGTTGATGATTCTGCTGCTGCTGCTGCTGCTGCTGCTGCTGCTGCTGATTCTGCTGCTGGTGCTGTTTCAAGCGTCCCAGTGTCTTCAACTGCCATATCTCCCCTTCTACTGCTGGCGCTGTTGCTTCCACTGCTGGAATCATCACCTGGTACTGTGCGCCCTGTGCACCTGCTACAACCCGCACCCAGGCTCGTTCCCAGCACCTCTGTGCCCTTCTCCTTTGCCTCCCAATCTCCATGCACTCCTCGTTCTTTTCCTTGGGGCGCCTCAATAGCAGACTCTTCACGTCCACCTTGCTCCGTATCAGCTGGCCCAGCCTCTTTTTGAGTCGACTCAAGAACAGGCTTTCCTTGAGGCGCCACAATATCAGACTCTTCACGTCCACCTTGCTCGGGGTCATCTGGCCTTGACTTTCCCCCTGCGAAGTGGTTGCGACCGAACGCAGCCAGCTGGGAGGAGAGGAGAAGAGGTGCGTGGGTGAGGGGTGAGTGAGAGTGTGAGCGCGAGAACAGAAACCAAGGCCAGACCCGGAGGTGACTCAAAAGAAGTCGGACGGAAGGGAGGTGAGGTAGGTGGTTGTGAGTGAGGGCAAGAGAATCGTCACCATGAAGTCAAGGAAGCCGAGTTGAGAAGGCAAGAGGCCAGTTTCATGATTTGCTTTTGAGAATTCTCCGAAGTCGAGTTGCAAAGTCACGAGAGCAGTTTCATGATTTCATTTGAGCGCACCAAATGGCAGCATAGGCTCACCTGAACGGCGTGGTGCAGATGGTGAGGGAGCAGCGGGGGGCGACAGATGACCACCCGGGGTGAGATGGCAGTAGAGACACCAGAGGCGGCGGCGGAGGCAGCAGAGAAAGTAGAGACATCAGGGGCCGCAGATGTGGCAGAGGCAGATGCTGCAGATGTGGCGGATCCCGGAGATACGGTTGATGAGGCAGGGTGATTGGACGAGGCAACAGCAGTTGCAAGCGCGCAAAAAGGTGCTCTGTGCTTTTTTATTGAACCAGATTCTCCAGATTCTGTGTCTTGCACGTCTCTCCTCTCTTCCTCTCTCCTCTCTTCCTCTTCCGCACTCTTCTCCCACTTTTCTTCTTCCTCCACTTCCTCCTCTTCCTCCTCTTCCACCCCTTCGCGCCCATCCCCCATCGCCTCTTCACCACAACAGTCCATGACAACCACCACCCCCACCACCAGAGCACCACGTGCCATCCCTTCCAACCCTCTCACCACCCGCACGCCTGCCTGCCACACTGCCGCATCTGCAGGCACCAGTGCCACCACAGGCACTCTCTTGCACCACGTTTGAACGCCCGTATGCCACCCCCCTGCCTCCCTGCTGCCTCCCCCAGCACCCTTACAAACTACCTCCCCTCCTACCCTCCTCCATGCACCATTACAAGCTACCTCCGCTTCTCCCTCACACTGCACTCTCCATACATCCTCCTCTTCTACCACCACCACCCAGCGTCGACTCTCTCTCACCTCCTTTTCCTCCCTTCCGTCTCTGCTTTCCCCTCCCTCTCTCCCCCTCTTTCCACCGAACCACCTCGCCGCCCACCCTCCTGAATCCCCGGTACCAATCTTCACCACCCCCTCCACATGACTGGTGGCCTGAGAATGGCAGGGAGATGATAATAATCTCCTCCCACTACTCTCCTCTCCAGACTCCCGGCCACTGCTCCCCACCATGTCCCCCACATGACTCGTGTTGAGAAAGCATGGAGACAAAAAGGACTCTTCTCCACTGGCATCTCTGTTGGATTCCCTGTGACTGCTCCCCACCGACCCCCCCACATGACTCAGAACCGTTCCGGAGGCTTCTGCTGCTGGGGGCGGAAGCAAGTGTGCCTGTGCACAGAGTGTTGATAGAATTCGTGCTGTGAGCTGATGAGGGAGGGATGGGAGAGGGTGGAGCGAGAGGGAAATGGAGGGCTGGGTTTGGATGCAGATAAAGAGCAGCTGAGTTTACAACATAAGAGTAAAGCAGCAGGATTGCAGCATAAGGATTGAATCAATTGCAGCGTAAAGAGTAATGCGACGGGTAGAACCATGTTTTGAGTCTACACAAATCACGACTCGTTTCACAACTGTGACGGGTAGAACTTGTCACATGTGACAAGGGGAGACATTTTTTCACCACACACCCTCCCCTGCGACATCCTCACAGTGTGGAGCCCAACACACACTCCCCTCTGTTCTCCGAAAATGCTAAAACATTCGCCAGCAGCAAGGCAGTTTTTCATCTGCTCGACCAAAACTTCCCCTCTACTCACCTCTTGCCTGCACAGCTCACTTCCCATCCCACCACACCAACAGCCACTCCTTTCAAGCCCCACACACACCCCATCCCCTCCTCCCACTCAAGTAAGCACGCAGTGAACCATCCTTTGTGTCACCCCAAACATGACCCAGTCTCACCTCTTGCCTGTACACATCACTTCCCATCACACCAACAGTCACTCCTTCCAGGCCCAACACACACCCCATCCCCTCCTCCCTCTCCCCCTTCCGCCCTTCGCGCTGCCCCCCTCCCTCTGCCGTTAAATGTCGCACTCCCCCCTTGCTTCTGCTGCTGCTGTTGCGATTCAGTCTGTTCCTATGTCTCGAGATTGCGCCACATCCCCACATATCCTCCGGCCAAATCTTATCCTCCTCCCCCTCCTCCCCTCCATTCTCCCCATCCTCCCCTCCATTCGCACCCTCTTCCCCCAAAGGTTGCCCAGGAACACTGGGAGTGCCGCGGGTAACAGTAGCGGGAGGGTGAGTAACGGCCGTGGCAGGAGCGAGGGGCGATGGGGGCGAGGAGAAGTCAAGTCAAAACTCGTCCCGTGTCAGACAGCAGATTCAGTCGACACATGGTGCGAGAGCCACGTGAATGAAGTGTTTTGAGACATCTCAAAACACTTCTTCATTCACGTGCAGATTCCGTCGACACATGGTGCGAGAGCCACGTGAATGAAGTGTTTTGAGACATATCAAAACACTTCTTCATTCACGTGCAGATTCCGTCGACACATGGTGCGAGAGCCACGTGAATGAAGTGTTTTGAGACATCTCAAAACACTTCTTCATTCACGTGCAGATTCCGTCGACACATGGTGCGAGAGCCACGTGAATGAAGTGTTTTGAGACATCTCAAAACACTTCTTCATTCACGTGCAGATTCCGTCGACACATGGTGCGAGAGCCACGTGAATGAAGTGTTTTGAGACATCTCAAAACACTTCTTCATTCACGTGCAGATTCCGTCGACACATGGTGCGAGAGCCACGTGAATCGGTGTGGAGTAGAATGGATATGAAGGATAGAGTGAGAGAGAATTAGAGTGGATATGACGGAAGGTGCAGGGGAGAAGCAAACCAATCACACAAGGAGCTCTCACCAGTTGGTGCATGAGAGCCAAACCCAAGCCCGCTCCTCCACTCTCTGTCCGCCCCTGCATGGTTCGAACACGGCCAGCAGCAGGAGAAATGCCAGAACACAGTCAGGCCAGTTGACACACCGTGTGCCTTGACTTGGTCAGCCACACACGAGTGCTCTTGTGCAATACTTTCTCCCGTACCACTTCAGCTGCCATCGGCAGATACACTAAGAATGCTCGATTGCAAAGCTGCTTGTATTGTCCAACGACAACACCATTCTTATTGGCCTCATTGGAGAGTCTTTCTTTCTGAAGCTTGGAATTTAGTCACCTTAAGTACGTAGCACACATGTGCATTAATCACATAAATAATTTCGCAAACGTACTTCTGGGTCGAAGCATCTGCACCATATGTGTCGCCTCGCAAACGCTTACCCTCACCTTGAACTGGAAAAGGATTTTTTTGAAAGGATGAATCGAAGCCACAGCCGGTATTCTCACACGCCACCACCACCTGCATGCGCTCCCCACCGCCTGTGAGAGATTCTTGAACTTACCTCTCTGCTTGCTTCGAACTAACCTTGAACTGGAAAAGGTATTGTTGAAGAGATGCATCGAAGCCACAGCCGGTATCCTCACACGACACCACCAGCTGCATGCACTCCCCTCCCCCTGTGAGTGAATCAATAGCATTCCCACACTTCATCTGCACACCCTCCTCTTCCCCATCCCTGCTCCATCCATTACCATCCCGAGACCCCTCACTTCCCCCCTCCCCTCCAAGACCCTCCCTCACTTGCTCCCCCTCCCTTGGCGTTTCCCCTGCAGTTTTTTCCGCTGCTCCTACTATTGCTCTCCCTTCCGTTGCTGCACTCTGTCTTGCTACGTCCGCTTTAGTCCAGGGCTTTAAGAGAGTTTGAGTGAAGCGTGCTGTGAGAATGGTGGCGAAGTGAGTAGCCCGGGCGAAGAAAGAGGGGCTGGGAGGAGGGCATGGCTGGATTGGTGCATCCGATGCATCTGAAGGAGAGCAGAGGGAGACAAAGGGTGGAGAGGGAGGGAACAAGAAGGGTGGAGCGGAAATGATGTGGAGCAGTGAGCCTGGAACGACTGTTGAGGCGCCTCAAGAGCGTGGAACGAACAACATGAGGCAGGGACGATGGTGGAAGATGGAAGCAGCAAACGTGGAAGGAGCAGCAACACACTATGCATCCAAGGAGCATGAATCGCAGTCTAAAGGGTGCTGCAAACTCCTCGGTCAAACTCAGCAGGAAGGTAGTGCTGCACAGACCCAGCTGGAAGAGAGCACTGGGGCAGACTCAACAAAGAGGGAAGAATGGGCTGACCCAAAAGGGAAGGAGAGAGCACTCACTGATATGGTGGAGGGCGTCCTCTAGAGGGGTGGAGGCGGGGCACGCAGCCACTCGCAGCAGCACATGGCTTTGAGGCGCCTCAGGAGACGGGGGTGAAGTGGACTTAGGATAGAGGACCCAAGAGAGGAGGGAGCACTGACCAAGTTGGTGGAGGGCGTCCTGTAGAGGGGTGGAGGCGGGGCACACAGCCACTCGCAGCAGCACATGGCCCTCTGTGGTGTGGTGAAGCGCGTTGTCTGGAGCAATAGGCACGGCGGGTAGGGGGTGTGTGGTTATCAAGCACACATATGAGGGTAATGAAAATGGGTCTGCAACCCAATCCATGAACGCGAAATGTGTTTTTGTTTCTTGGAAACCTCAAAAAGGATATCATGGCACTCAGTTCGTTTAGGAGTGAAAGGGAAACAGCTAGCTCACCTATGAATTCTAAAAGTACTTGTGGCTAAAGGTTACCAGCAGAACAAGAAGGTGGACTGCAACGAGATGTTTGCTCCTATAATGAAGCATACAACGCTGTCATTTTCTATTTGCTGGAGCTTCCAATAGATTGCGACAAACGAGAGTTGTGAGTCTCACTCACCTACAAGCTCTTGCAACGCTTGTGTGAGTCTCATGGCATCCATTTCCAACTCCAAAGGCACTTTCATATCCACCACTCCCACCACTGCCATGGTGGGACGGGATTTGGAGAAGAACAAAGAAAATTGGACAAAAAACGTGGAGAGATGAAGGGAAAGCTGTGGATATTAGAACATGCCCCAATTCGTACTCACTGCCCTTTTCCCACCATTCACACATTCATAACTTTGTGCACTGTCCAATCCTCATCGCCCTCTCTTCAACCACAAACTCACACTCAATCCCCTTCTGGCGAGCCCTCCAGTAGTTCTCTGCAACAACGCTCTTTGGCTCAACTGGACCACAACAGGGCGCCTCCAGCTTTGAGAGGTCGAGCACACGATTCACCAGCCGCACCGTGTCCTGCGCTGATACCCTCGCCGCCCCCACATCCACTAGTTGAGCCCCACTCAGCCCCATGTCAGCCAGAGCGTCTAATAACCCCATGATGCCGATCATGGGCGTGCGCAACTCGCGAGACATGGACGCCACAAACTGACTCTTGGACCGCTCCACTGCTAATGCGCTCTCACGGACGACGTCTGCCTTTGCCAATCCGTCCTGGTTGCGCTGGAAGCCCATGCGCTGCTGCCATGCTACGGCTGCTACTAGGGCTGTGAGCACGAGGGAGAGCATCGTCCAGAGGAAGGGCACGCCCCATGATTGCCATGCGTTGGTCGGCTGGGTGTAGCTGGCGGAGAGGAAACGGATATGGAAAGTGAAAATAAAAATCGAGGTAAAAATGTATATGGCGAAGCGAGTATATGAAAGAAGAAAAGGGTGTGTGAAAGATTCATAGCAGCACTCACCGGGCCCAACCCACCAGCACACAACCCCACTCACCAGCACCAGACCTGTTAGTACTTGTGCAGGCGGCACAGTACTTAAACACGCCCTTTTAACAGTCGGTAGCGAGCTGGACCAACTAGTGGTATCAGAGCGAAAAATCTCGGGTTCAAGTCCAGCGTGCTCCTGTGAGCGCCAACGCCCTAACGAGCCCCAAGTGAGTAGAAGACGATTTCCGTAAAGGGTAGATTGTTGGTGGGGCATTGAGATTGTTCCTCAGTTGTGTGTGTGAGTGCTACAAGTGCGTCCTGAGTGGTTATGGTTGTGCTACCTGCCAAACAAACATGCCCTTTTAACCCAATCGATAGCAAGATGGACCAACAACTCCTCAGAACTGCACTCACCGGCACCAGACCTGGTACTGGCGCAGGCGGCCGCCCAGCAAGTCAAGAGGCATGATAGCTCGCTGCTCCCAGGGGCATAGCACTCACCTATCCAGCCCCACGTGCACCCAACACCACCCCTCAGCACCGCACTCACCGGCACCACACGTGGTACTGGCGCAGGCGGCCACCGAGCAGGTCAAGAGGCACGACAGCTCGCTGCTCCCAGGGGCGTGTGGCATTGGCGGGCGAGGCGGCAGTGAAGGGTGCGATGTCCCTCTCCTTGTAGAACAGTAGCCTTGGGCCCGGCCCGTAGATCACCGTGGGTGCGCTTGGGTCTGTTGTGTCATACGCCTCAAACGTGATCGAGGGGTCTGCAGATTGGTGAAGAGGGGTTTAGAGAGGTGACAAAGGGTGGTAAAAGAAAAAAATGGTAAGAAAAGGACTGCGGGAACGAAAGGGGAATGGGGAAGTTGAAATTCGTTGTGTCTTACACTTACACCTCCCTAGTTTCGTTTTGTCTTAGACGTTGTTGTGAGAGTACATTGCCCATGCTTACCCATACTCGTTTACTTATATTTTTCTGGTAACATTTGTGCTTGTTTTCTAAGATTCATTGCTTTACTGTAGTTATTAGAGTTATAACAGCGAATAGGATTGCGTACGTAGAACTCTGTTTCATTTCGGTTATTCCCGCGTGACTTAGCGCCCGCGTGATTCCCGCTGAATTGATTTTATCGATTTCGAGAAGGTCCCGTTCTGGATGCTTCGCGATCCTCAGAACCTTCTCGTATTACCTAGTTAGATTGCTTGTATCGTGCATATATATAGCCTCGTGTTGTCCAAGTGATGATAATTTATATTCTGAACTCGATCCCCGATCCTCACAATTGTGTCCTCCAACTCGCCTCCATGGGAGCAATGTGGCTGCGAGCCAAGGCCAGAACCTTCGATTCGTGGCTCCTTCTCAACAAGCCCTATCGCAAAATGCTACATTTGTGTGCCGATTTGAGAAGCAAATCGCCTGATTAAACGGATCCTCTGATCCAAGCAAATCGCCCGATTTAAGCAGATTGCCTAACTTAAGCGTCAAATCCAGGCGGATCACCTAATTCAAGCTGATCGCCTAATCCAAGCGCTGAATCCAGGCGGATTATCTGATTCACGCCAGATTGTTTGAACAAAGCAGATCGCCTGATTTAAGCAGATAGTATGATTTAAGCGGATCATCTGGTTCCAGCAAAACGCATGATCCTAGCGGAACGCCTAAAAAAGGCGGCTCGGATTTAAGCGAATTGGCGTCTTATTGACGAGCCCTTTTTTTGGTTGTTAGGGACGAGCCCTTCTTTTGGCTGGACTTGAGCAGCCCGGTCGACCATCGCAGGTCCAGCTTGCATTCCAAACCAAAATCGGCTTGGCTTGGGTTTAGCCGAGCCGATGAAGCTCAGGTTAGGAACGAGGCAAGCCAGGCTTAAGGCGAGCCTGCTCGGTTCGGGCTGTTTCTCTTTGTGACCTTCACTTTTTGAACCTGGACCTCTCTCCTTCGTTTGTCTCTCCTGCGCCTGTCTCACCTAGGCTGAACACATTCTCAAGCACGTTTCGAATGATGGACACCAGATCCACCACCGAGTTAAATAAAGCTGGGACATGAGGTGGATTTGTTGAGGTGCCTATCAAATCAGGAACTCTCATCTGTGCTTGTTTCCCTCACCTGGGCTAAACACATTCTCAAGCACATTCTGAATGATGGACACCAGATCTACCACCGACCCCGCCGCCCCCATCACTTCCTCCCCTGCCTCATGCCCTAATGTGGTCCACGAGAGTGGATGCTGAATTATTGGGAACATAATGGCTGGCACACAGGTATGGGGGGGCTGGTTGGGGGGGTTTTGGGGGGGGAGGGGGAGCAAGGGAGGGAAGCACCCGTATTGGACACTCATGTGTTAGCGGGCCAGAGAGAGAGAGAAACAGAGTGAGGGATGAGGAGTGAGAAGTGGGGGTTCTGAGTCGAGACTTCAATGACCAGATGCCCGCACACGGGGGGGAGAGAGAAGGCAATGCGCTAGGACAGGACAGGAGGAGGTATGGGAACAATGGGTGGGACGGTGGGGTTGTACATGTGTGGCATGAAGGAGATTCAAATAGTATGCTCTGCTCCAAACCAACAATTATAGATAACAAATAATAAAAATGTTAGCAATAATTCCAATAACAACAACGACGACGACGAAGACGACGATGACGGCAACAGCAACAATACGAGCAGATGTGACTTACGAACGCCAGTGAGGTTGAAGGAGAGATTCCCGATCGGCACAACAGCACCAAACACCACTTCCCCCGTGCGCTTCACCAGATGCAACTCCTCAGGCAGGCGTTGCACGAGGTCCATGAGAGGGATGGAGCCGCGGTAGTAGTTGATATCGAGCAGCTTGGGGCAGTAGAGCGGCTGGCGCTGCTGCGGCTGCCCTGCCATGTCCACTATCGGCCCGCCGTACTGCTTCTCAAACGCTGGCCTGAGAAAGAGGGCGTTGTTGGATGTGGGAAGATTGTTCTAGAGGTGCGATCAGATCTACATTCAACTTCGCCCTCCATCCATCTACCGAGGAGGGAGTGGGGGGAAAGGGGTGTGGGGGGCGATATAAGGAGTGGGGTGTGGGCTATATACGCATCCGACCTCGCCTGGTTCGGTCAAGCCTAGACTCCGCTTGATTCTCTGGTCTGGGGCTAACGCTACGAAGTCAAATGCCCATTGGACAAGAGTCTTCCATTGACGACCTCGCAGCCACCCTTGCCATGCTTGGTTCAAGTGCTGCTACAGGACAACCAGATGAAAACAGCAGCATGGAGCTACCCACTTCAACCGTCTACCAAGCCATTTCCACCCCTTGGTGAGTTTTGGTGGGATTCGAGGGGGAATGTCACTCACCCAAAGCCGAAACTAGACCAGATGATGCGAAGTGGAAGTTTGGAACTTTTATCTGTATGGCGTAGCCTACGAAACACTGTTTTCTCCCACTTTTTGCGCGTAGTTGAGCGAATGAGGCGAAAATTATAGGAAGTGATACGTGGGCTATTCGGCATCTTGTGGTGTAGTTTCGGCTACGAGCGAGTGAAATTTTCTCTCTAAACCCACCAAAACCCATTTAGGGGTGGAAATGGCTTGGTAGGCGGCTGGAGTGGGTGGCAGCTCCATGTTGCTGCTCTCCTCTTGTTGACCTGCAGCAACGCTTAAACCAAGCATGATAGGGGCGGCTGGGAGGTCTTCAACCGCAGCTGCGGTCTTGGGCATGAACATTGGACAAGGTTTTAACTCAGGTCCCAGATTACACGGGTTGGGTTTCGAAGGTCCTAATTCGAGCCTAACCAAAACACATCGAGTGCCCTGCCACAATTCGTTTTTGGTAGGATGCTCCAAAACACATCAAGAGCCCTGCCACCCACCTACCTCTCCTTGTTGCCACAACGCTCCTCCAGTGTTCCTTGGCCGTGAGTACCCTGTCTGGTTGATGTACTCGCCCCACCGCTGCTGAAGGTTGTCAGACTTATATGATCTAGTCTGTATAGGCTGTAGCGGGTTAGACACTAAGGGGTACACAATTCTAGGGTTCATATTTGTATCACACTCATTCCTTAGTCAATCATTCCTCGTTTCTTCACATGGTATAGAGCAGGTTCCCTAGTGGGAACGCTTCCTAGGGCCCACCACGATTTTTTTTCCTGCCCGGAGCGCGCTTCGCTCCTGCCCGAGTCGCGCCCCGTGTGCCCTCCCTCCCGTCGCGTCCCTAGCCCTTAGCGGCCCGTCGCGCCCTCTTAAGGCCCCTCGCGGCCCCTCTCACGACCCCTTGCGGCCCCTTCGCGCCGCCCTTAGCGGCCCCTCTCACGGCCCCTCGCGGCCCCTTCGCGCCGCCCTTAGCGGCCCCTCTCACGGCCCTTCGCGGCCCCTTACGGCACCTCGCGGCCCCTTACGGCCCCTCGAGCCGCCCTTCGCGGCCCCTTACGGCCCCTTGCGCCGCCCTTCGTGGCCCCTCGCGGCCCCCTCACGGTCCCGTCGCCGCCCTTCACGGCCCCTTGCCGCCCTCCGCGGCCCTGTCGCCGCCCTTCACGGCCCCGTCGCCGCCCTTCGCGGCCTCTCGCGGCCCCGTCTCGGCCCCGTCGCCGCCCTTTGCGGCCCCTCACGGCCCTGTCACGGTCCCGTCGCCGCCCTTCACGGCCCCGTAGCCGCCCTTCGCGGCCCCCCCCGTCGCTGCCCCTGCAGCAGCAGCCGCCGCCGCCCCTACAGCGGCCGCCGCCTTCACTCCCGGGGCAGCAGCAGCCGCAGCCACCGCAGCCGCCACCAGCAGCAGCCGCCGCCACCTCAGCCGGAGCCGCAGCCGCCGCCGCCGCTGACTGCAGCCGCCGGTGCGCCTCGACCCTGCCAGCGCGCCTCGGCCCGTCCCTGCCGGCGCGCCTCGGCCCGCCCCTACCGGCGCGCCTCGGCCCTACCTGCGCGCCTCGGCCCGTCCCTGCCGGTGCGCCTCGGCCCTGCCCCACCACTTGCGGCCCTCTGCCCTGGTAAGAGCATCGCCGCGCTGCGCTGCTACTGCTGCCACTGCTGCCCCTGCTGCCACTGCTGCTCCTGCTGCCACTGCTGCTACTGCTGCCACTGCTGTCATGGCTACCCCTAGCGTCCTCGTCTTTGATGCTGAGGGTCGGGCTGTTGACTTTGAGGTCTGGGTCGATGATCTGCTGTTTTTCCTACAGTGCGATAGGAAAGACGGTCTCTCCCTGTTCGATCTCACGTCTGGTGCCTCTACTGCCCCTGCTGCAGATCTGACAGCACTGTTCGCTCCCAGTGGGCCACACGCGATGCTGCTGCCCGTCTTGCTGTGCGCAGTCACTTGCCGTCCTCTGAGCGCGCGCACTTTAGTCAGTACAAGAGTGCTAAGACTCTGTACGACGCTATCATTGCACGCTACTCTTCCCCTGCTACTGCTGCTCTTAGCCGCCTCATGCTGCCGTACCTGTTCCCTGACCTAGCCGCCTTTCCCACAGTCGCTGACCTCATTACGCACCTTCGCACTAGTGACGCCCGCTACCGCGATGCGCTTCTTGCTGAGTTCTGCGCTAAGAACCCCCCCCCCCCCATGTACATCACCCTCTACTACCTAGTCACCCGGCTCCCTGACTCCCTTCGCTCAGTCAGGGACCACTTCCTCTCGGTTTGCCCCACCACACTCACCGTTGACCTCCTCGAGGAGCGCCTCCTGGCAGCAGAGAAGAGTATAGTCGCTGTAGGAGCCTCTCGTGGTGACCCTCGTGCCCCCTTCTTTGAGGGGTGCTCCCCCTCCCCCTTTTGCCCTCTGTTGCCTCTGCTGCTGCCGTCGACTTAGTTGGCACCGAGTCGGTCGGCTGCGTCTGCCCCTAGCGGGAGACGCCGCACCGGCAAGGGCAAGGGGGGCAAGGGCGTTGGAGGGGCTGGCGGGGGTGGTGGAGGTGGCGGTGGAGGCGGCGGAGGGAGTGGGGGTGGCGGTGGGAGTGGTGGCTGGGGTGGGGGCTTCGGTGGCGGCGGTGGAGGCGGAGGCGGCGGCGGCGGTGGCGGTGGCAGTGGGAGCGGAGGCGGTGGCGGTGGCGGCGGTGGCGGAGGTGGCGGCGGTGGAGGTGGAGCTGGTCGGGGTGGCTCTGCGCAGCGGGGCGGCGTCGGTGGTGGTCAGCGCCAGCAGCAGCAGCGCGCTCGTGAGACCCCGCCCCCCCAGCAGCTTCGTGAGTGGTACGCTGCGCGTCAGCGGGGTGGGGGTGCTGGTCCTTGTGCCTACGTCCTGCGTACCGGCGACCGCACTGGTGAGCCGTGCGGTGGCCCGCAGACCACCCAGCGCTGCTTCGGCCGCCTGACGGACGCTTGGCGTCTCCAGTTCCCTGACGCCACTGAGATCCCCCGCTGGGGCGAGCTGCTTAGGTCGGGGGTTGCTATCTTTGATCTAGACTATGATCCTATTCTTGCTGCCATGTATGTTGTGTCTACTAGTGATGAGGGTGACTGTTACCTGTGTGTTCCGCCTGACCCGGGCATTGAGGCTGCTGCTCTAGGTGCTGGTGAGGCTGCTGCTCTAGGTGCTTGTACGTCTACTGCCCCAGGTGCTGGTGAGTCTGCTCTCTAAGGTACCACGTCGGCTCAGGCCTTGCACACTTTCACCCTTGACTCGGGTGCTTCCCGCTCTTTCTTCCGAAACCGCACCACGCTTACGCCGCTTAGTCGGCCGGTTGCGGTCTCCCTGGCGGACCCCTCTGGGGGTCCTGTCCTTGCCCACTTCTCCACTGTCTTACCGTGTCCGGCGGCCCCCTCTGGCACCCTGTCAGGTCTCTACCTCCCCTCGTTCTCCACGAACTTGGTGAGTGGTGCTGATCTACAGGATTGGGGGGTTGACCAGTTCACTCCTGCGAGTCAGCGGGTGACCCACTGTACTTGTGCTCGGACGGGCCGACACTTGGCCACGTTTACCCGTCAGCCGGGGTCGAGCCTGTACACACTGACTACTGAGTCTCCTCCGGTCGCTGAGTCTGGTCAGGTAGCTGCTTCGGGTCAGGTGTTTGCAGCAGCGTCCAGGACTGGTCCTGAGTCTGCTCCCTGCTCGTGTCGTCTCCTGTCCCACCGGACTCTCCTCTGGCACCACCGCCTTGGTCACCCCTCCCTGCCTCGTCTCCGAGGCATGGCCTCCCGTTACCTTGTCTCTGGTCTTCCCCGGTCCCTCCCTCCCCTCCCTCCGGGGCCTGCCCCCACCTGCGTTCCCTGCGTCGAGGGGCGGCAGCGCGCCGCTCCTCACACCTCCGAGTTTCCTCCGACAGAGGCTCCACTGCAGACTCTTCACATGGACGTGTGGGGCCCCGCCCGCGTCCGTGGACAGGGTCACGAGCGTTACTTCCTGTTGGTGGTTGACGACTACTCGCGTTACACCACGGTGTTCCCCTTGCGCAGCAAGGGTGACGTCACTGAGGTGTTGATCGACTGGATCCGCGCAGCTCGTCTCCAGCTCAGAGAGAGTTTCGGCTCGGACTTTCCTGTTCTGCGTCTGCACTCTGACAGAGGCGGGGAGTTATCCTCTGGCCTTCTGGGAGCCTTCTGTCGTGCACAGGGCATTCGCCAGACGTTCACGCTTCCGGCCTCTCCACAGCAAAATGGGATTGCTGAGCGCCGCATTGGCATGGTCATGGATGTCGCTCGTACGTCCATGATCCATGCGGCTGCTCCCCATTTTCTGTGGCCGTTCGCGGTTCAGTACGCGGCGCATCAGATCAACCTTCAGCCCCGAGTCTCCTTGCCGGAGACCTCCCCCACCTTGCGGTGGACGGGGAAGGTTGGCGATGCGTCTGCGTTTCGTGTCTGGGGATCTCGGACGTTTGTCCGCGACTTGTCTGCGGACAAGCTGTCCCCCCGTGCTGTTCCCTGCGTCTTCCTTGGCTTCCCCCCTGACGCGCCTGGTTGGCAGTTTTACCACCCCACCTCGCGCCGTGTTTTGTCCTCCCAGGACGTCACGTTTGACGAGTCGGTTCCGTACTACCGTCTCTTCCCCTACCGCACTGCGCCCCTTCTCCCGCCGCCGCTCTTCCTCGCGCCAGGTCCCCCCCCGGTAGACCCTCTCCCCCCTCAGGGTCCTGCCCCGTTAGGTGTGTCCCAGGTAGACGCAGTCGAGCCTGTCGAGGTAGCTGTTGACTCTGGTGCTGCTCGGGGTGCTGAGCCTGCGGGTGCGGGGTCTGGGGGTGCTGAGCCTGGGGGTGCTAAGCCTGGGGGTGCGGAGCCTGGGGGAGCGGAGCCTGGGGGTGCTGAGCCTGGGGGTGCGGAGCCTGGGGGTACTGGGTCTACTCGTGTGGCCTCTGGCGGTGCTGGGTCTTGGGGTCCTTCGGGCACTTTGTCTCAGCGGGAGCTACCCTCTCCACAGGAGCTGCGCGAGTGGTTTGCCAGGCGTTGGAGCCGTGCTGCTGGTGCTGGAGGTGCTGCTGTTGCTGTTGACCCTGGGGTCGGCGCTGGAGGTACTGGAGCCACTGGTCCTGGAGGTGCTCGTACTTGCGGTACTGGAGCTGCTGGGACTGGGGGTGCTGCTGAGGCTGCTGGAGTTGGTCCTGCTGGAGGTGCTGCTGGTGCTGCTGGAGGTACTGGAGCTGCTGGTGCTGCTGAGGGTACTGGAGCTACTGGGGGTGCTGGTGCTGGAGGTACTGCTGGCGCTGGTGCTTCTGAGGGTGCTGGAGTTGGCGCTCCTGGAGCTGGAGGTGCTGCTGGCGCTGGTGCTGCCGCTGGGGGTGCTGGTGCTGTCCCTGCTGTTTTCGGAGGCGCTGCGCGGCCGCGGCCGTACTTCGTTCCACTCCTTGAGCAGGTTCTTCGTCTCCCGCCCTCTACTGGTCCTCCTCCTCCCTTAGAGTGTCCACAGCCTGTCCGGTCCGAGTCACAGTTACAGCCCGCCTCCCCACTGCCGGCTCCTTCTCCCTACACTGGTCCTACTGGAGGTCTTGCTGAGCGTCGTGAGCCTGCGTCTCGTCCTGCGTCGCCCGTTCGTGCTGTTCGCGCTAGTCGTCGTATTCCGCGTCAGCGTCCTCCTGCAGTCCCGGGCACGCACCAGATGGCACTGCGTCCTTCCACTGCTCCGCAGCGTGTCCCTTTGCCGTCTCCTCGAGCGACCTCTCTTCCTGCTCTTGCTGACCCGGAGTCTGACTCTCTTCGTGCTGCCAGTCCTACTGTCACGCGTCTCCTGGCTACTGTCGTCACTGACCCTTCCTTTGAGTCCACTGCTGCGTCTGCCTTAGTTGCTGAGCTTGTCGACTTCGCTGCTCACTGTCGTCTAGACTACGCCGCTAGTCTTGTTGTTGAGTCTGAGTCTGTCTGTCCTCCGTCCGTCGGGGGTGAGTGTGCCCTTAGCACGGACGTCCTTGAGGACAGGCAGGAGGAGTTCCAGTGTTTTGCTGCTGCTTTGCCTCATCTCGTGTCCATGCTGATTGCCCCTGAGGGAGACCCGGATGCACCAGACATCCCGACTCCTCGATCGTACGCTGAGGCGATAGAGGGTCCCTACTCCTCACAGTGGCAGTCAGCCATGGACGCAGAGATGGCATCCTGGAAGTCCACAGGCACCTACGTCGACAAGGTTCCCTCACCTGGGGCGAACATCGTCAGTGGCATGTGGATTTTCAGGGTGAAGCGGCCGCCTGGTTCTCCGCCTGTCTTCAAGGCGCGTTACGTGGCTCGAGGCTTCAGTCAGCGGCAGGGAGTTGACTACTTTCAGACCTTCTCTCCTACCCCGAAGATGACCACTCTTCGGGTGCTGCTACACATAGCTGCTCAGCGTGACTACGAGCTTCACTCTCTTGACTTCAGCACAGCTTTCTTGCAGGGCAGCCTGCACGAGGAGATCTGGCTGCGCCGCCCACCTGGCTTCACTGGGTCGTTTCCTCCTGGTACCCAGTGGAGCCTCCGGCGGCCAGTCTACGGTCTCCGCCAGGCGCCTCGTGAGTGGCACGACACACTGAGGACTACACTTGCGGCTCTTGAGTTTGCTCCTGCTACTGCCGACCCGTCGCTGTTTCTGCGCACCGACACCTCTTTGCCGCCGTTCTACATCCTCGTGTACGTCGACGACTTGGTCTTTGCCACTGCTGACACTGCTGGACTCGCCCACGTGAAGTCCGAGCTGCAGAAGAGACACACGTGCACAGACCTGGGTGAACTGCGCAGCTACTTTGGCTTGCAGATCACCCGGGACAGAGCACAGCGCACCATCACCCTGACTCAGTCACACATGGTGCAGCAGGTCCTTCAGCGCTTCGACTTCACGTACTCCTCGCCTCAGGCCACTCCTCTGTCTACTCGCCACTCGCTCTCAGCTCTGCCTTCGGATGAGTCCGTAGAGCCGAGTGGCCCGTACCCAGAGCTTGTTGGCTGCCTCATGTACCTGATGACCTGCACACGACCTGACCTTGCATACCCTCTTAGCATCCTGGCACGCTATGTTGCTCCTGGGAGACACCGACCAGAGCACATGGCTGCTGCGAAGAGGGTGTTGCGCTACTTGTGCAGTACGTCGGGCATGGGGCTAGTGCTTGGAGGGCGGCGTTCAGTGGTCCACACAGGTCACGCAGACGCTTCTTGGGCTGACGACCAGGCTACGCAGCGGTCGTCACAGGGTTACACCTTCAGCCTTGGTTCCGGCTCTGTTTCGTGGCGGTCTACCCGCTCGTCTTCTGTTCTCGGCTCCAGTTGTGAGGCCGAGATCTACGCAGGGGCCATGGCTGCACAGGAGTTACGCTGGCTCACCTACCTGCTGACCGACCTGGAAGAGCCGCCTCGTTCTCCTCCAGTTCTGTACGTAGACAACAAGGCCATGCTGGCCTTGTGTCGGGAGCACAGACTGGAGCACAGAACGAAGCACATTGCTCTTCGCTACTTCCTTGCTCGTGAGCTGCAGCAGCGTGGTCAGCTGCGCCTTGCTTACGTGGCCTCTCAGGCCAACACTGCTAATATCTTTACCAAGGCACTTCAGCCTTGTGATCATCAGCGCTTTTGTACGATGCTAGGTCTTGTGCCTACTTGGCCTCACTTGCTCACTTCTTGACCTTGCTTGTACTGCGATCTTTTTATAACTGCACTTGCTTGTTTACCTTTATATATATGATCCTGCATGTGAACTGGCCTTGTGGCCTTGAACCTGTGCTCGGAATGTGTGGTGACGTTGTGATCCACCCTGAGCTTGCTTTGCTTTGTTTGACTGGTCTTGTGACCCCTTGTTCTCCCCCACTTTGCCTATGGGGGTGTGTCAGACTTATATGATCTAGTCTGTATAGGCTGTAGCGGGTTAGACACTAAGGGGTACACAATTCTAGGGTTCATATTTGTATCACACTCATTCCTTAGTCAATCATTCCTCGTTTCTTCACAAAGGTGGCTTTTGAGTCGACTCAAAAGTCATCTGGTTGATGTACTCGCCCCACCGCTGCTGAAGGTTGCTTTTGAGTCGACTCAAAAGTCATCTGGTTGATGTACTCGCCCCACCGCTGCTGAAGGTGGCTTTTGAGTCGACTCAAAAGTCATCTGGTTGATGTACTCGCCCCACCGCTGCTGAAGGTGGTCAGTCGACCCATGACATACCCACCCACCTCTCTTTGTCGGTGACAAACGGGCACAACGCTCCTCCTGTGTTCCCCGGGCGGGCATAACCCGTCTTATTGATGTACTCGTCCCATCGCTGCTGCGTAAAACACTTGTCCCACGCCCACTGCCCATGCGCCCTGGGCCTCCCCATCACGGATGCCAGCCCTGCAAAGGTCTGCGTGGTTGGTGAGAAGGGGGGGGTGAGAAATGGGGGGTGATAAATCGCGGGTGAGTGGATGAACCAGCATAAAGAGACAACCAGGGCAAAACGCTATGTAAGAAGCAACCCATTATGCAACCCAGAATCCGGAATCCAGCATCGCACGGCTGTGCGGAAGGAAAAGGCTCACATGAATGTGGCTGACGGTGGTGAGTGTGTGTTGCTCGAAGAGCTTGGCGCGCTCGTAGCACCACGTGTCGAGGTGCTGCCACCGCTCGCTCTCGTACGACGCGTGCCGCGAGTAGCACAGCCACACCGCCATCGACACCCCCGCCAGCACCCATGCCGCCAGCAGCACCGCAAAGATGCGGCCTGCAGTGGTGAGGGGAGCCGTGGGTCGGGAGGAACTAAGGGTTGATCACTACGTTATGCTATGAGGAGTGCCACGACCCGCACATCGACGTAATATGAGTGATTTTTTCAAACGTCTAAAAAAATCACTTATATCATGAGCAGTAGGTGGGGAGCAACTAAGAGTTGAGACTCTACGTTATGATACGAGGAGTGCCGCGACCGGCTCAGTTACGCTGCCACTGACAACCTTGCCAGTGGAGTTGGCCTGGCGCGGAAGCAAAATCTCTACAATGATGAAAATCACCAAACGCTAAATCACCAAGCGTTGATATCAGACTCGTTTCTACTTCTATCCTGTGATGATGCTGTAGAATCAGACACATGCGGGATCATGCCTAGTTCTCGTTTTGTCCGCCGACAAAGATCGGGGTAGAGCACTACATGAGAAGTGGGGAGGAGAGAAGTGGGGTGAGGATCAATTTTTGCGACGGGGTGGAGAGAAGTGGGGAGGGGGGCAGAGGGAGGGGAGGTTGTGTGGGGGAGAGGAGGGGGGGGGGGGGGGGTTCAGGGAGGGAGGGGAGGGGATGGGAGGAGCGGAGAGTGGGGGTTAGGAGGGTATTCATGAGAATTTTCATGGAGTATCGCGATGAGGAAGGGGAAGGGAGAACACTTTCAAGAAATCTCAAGAATTTCTGGCAGTTTAAACGTGCGGTAGAGACGTCCTTTGAACGCGCAAGCGTCGGGAACTAACAGCAGGACACGCGAGGTGATACGGCACTGACCAGAAAGGTTAAAGGTCGTTGACTACTTAAGCTCTACCTCGGAACACGAGATCCTGAAGTGTGTCTTTGCAGCGTGCGCGCGACATTCCCTATACGACTCGTCCGCGTTACGCCAACAAGCGACACTATCCCATGAACATGCAGTTCGGAGACCTTCGTCACATGATCCTACTCTTCGAAACCGTAAATAGCGGAGAGGTTTGTCCGCACAGTACGTGTCAATGACAACTAAGGAGAACAGATGGGGCTGCGGATCACGGGCAGAACGGTTCTTGCAATCAGTCAAGCCAGCTTACAGTGCAAGTGCTGGTGGTAGAGTTCATGTATAAATGTTCAGTATGGTGACAGGCGGTTAAAAGTGGTGAAACACGGTAACCGCTCTGAAGCGCACAGAAACGTACTCGGCCTCTTTGAATCAAGCTCGAGTAACCTGCCCTGATGAATTCACCGAAAATATCGGGCATGTGGAACATCTCAAGAAGATTTTGTTGAGTAGTGTATAGTGCATTCAAGCAGGGGAACGTGCTGGCAAGACCTCAAACTCGTTCCAACATTCCAATGTGGGTGAGCGAGAAATTTCTTGCGAAGAAAGCCTTCCTGTCTGGGCGACATGAATAAGGGGTTACTCGCTTACCAAAAACCAACAAAGCTTCGCATTAACTCTGGCGAAAATATACCTACCTACCTTGCTGTGCGTGGCCCCACACCACATGCCATGGTTTTAGGGCGCGTGTCTTTTGGTGTAGACGTTCGAAAATAGGGTCGAACTTTTTGCTAGTAACCCGTTTTGTTATTCTCGCCAAAACATTCGCGAGAGAATCGTGTGTCCTGGTTCAAACTGTGTGAAGGAAGTTGGACACTAAACTGAAGTCGACTAGCGTTCGGATTTTAACGTTTACCTTTTTCTAATCGTGTGTTCTTTGACGCACGCCCGAAATTTTGCGAGGTTCACGACAATGACGAGGGAAAATGTATCGGGTTACCAAATTCGGCTCCGGTCACGAACAGCACCGCACAACCGGGTAACCTACAGAAGTCTAAAGTGACTTGTAATCTACTGTTTAAAGTTGAACTCTGATATTCGAACTTTGTGTCAGAATCAACAAGGGTGATTGCACTAGGAAAGAGTTGGGTACAAGTAGGAAACCCTAAACTTACTGTACCCCATAGTAACTACCCCACTACAGCCTAAACAAACTGTAGCAGATATAACATTTGACACACCCCCATAGGCAAAGTGGGGGAGAGCAAGGGGTCACAAGACCAGTCAAGAAAGGCAAAGCAAGCTCAGGGTGGATCACAACGTCACCACACACTCTGAGCACAAGCAAAGGGCCACAAGGCCAGTCCACATGCAGAGGCATATATGCAACACAAACAGCACAGTGATCTCTACCTAGCAAAGCAAGCATGCAGGTATATATATATATATATCACAGTACAAGCAAAGCCTACAGCAAGTGAGGAAAAGTGGGCACAAGCCCTAGCACAGTGCAGAAACGCTGATGATCACCAGACTGAAGTGCCTTGGTGAATATATCAGCAGTGTTGGCCCGAGTGGCCACGTAACGCAGACGAAGCTGACCACACTGCTGCAACTCTCGAGCCAGGAAGTAACGCAGAGCGATGTGCTTCGTTCTGTGCTCCAGTCTGTGCTCCTCACACAAGACAATGGTAGCCTTGTTGTCGACGTACAGCACTGGAGGAGAACGAGGCCGCTCTCCCAAGTCAGTCAGTAGGTAGGTGAGCCAGCGTAACTCCTGTGCAGCCATGGCTGTGGCGTAGATCTCAGCCTCACAACTGGAGCTGAGAACTGAAGACAAACGTGTAGAACGCCAAGAAACTGAACCAGACCCAAGGCTGAAGGTGTAACCCTGTGACGACCGCTGAGTAGCCTGGTCGTCAACCCAAGAAGCGTCTGAGTGCCCAGTGAGGACAACTGAGCTCCTCCCTCCAAGCACGAGTCCCATGCCTGATGTACTGCACAAGTAGCGCAGTACCCTCTTAGCAGCATCCATGTGCACCTTTCGGTGCCGACCAGGAGCCACGTAGCGAGCCAGAAGGCCAAGAGGGTACGCGAGGTCAGGACGAGTGCAAGTCATCAGGTACATGAGACAGCCAACTAGCTCTGGGTAAGGACCACTCGGCTCTACGGGCTCGTCCGAAGGTGGAGCTGAGAGCGAGTGACCTGTAGCCAGAGGAGTGGCCTGTGCCGAGGACCAGGTGAAGCCGAAGCGCTGAAGGACCTGCTGCACCATGTGTGACTGAGTTAGTGTGATGGTGCGGCGTGCTCTGTCCCGGGTGATCTGCAAGCCAAGATAGTTGCGCAGTTCACCCAGGTCTGTGCACGTGTGTCTCTTCTGCAGCTCCGACTTCACCAGGGCGAGAGCCTCAGTGTCAGCAGTGGCAAAGACCAAGTCGTCGACGTACACGAGGATGTAGAACGGCGGCAGCGAAGTGTCGGTGCGCAGAAACAGCGACGGGTCAGCAGTAGAAGGCGCGAACCCAAGAGCCGCAAGTGTAGTCCTCAGTGTGTCGTGCCACTCACGTGGCGCCTGGCGGAGACCGTAGACCGGCCGCCGGAGGGTCCACTGGGTACCAAGAGGGAACGACCCAGTGAAGCCAGGAGGGCGGCGCAGCCAGATCTCCTCGTGCAGGCTGCCCTGCAAGAAAGCTGTGCTGAAGTCAAGAGAGTGAAGCTCGTAGTCACGCTGAGCGGCAACGTGCAGTAGCACCCGAAGAGTGGTCATCTTCGGGGTGGGGGAGAAGGTCTGGAAGAAGTCTACTCCCTCTCGCTGACTGAAGCCTCGAGCAACGTAACGAGCCTTGAAGACAGGCGGAGAACCTGGCGGCCGCTTCACCCTGAAAATCCACATGCCACTGACGATGTTCGCCCCAGGAGGGGGAACCTTGTCGACGTAAGTGCCAGTGGACTTCCAGGATGCCATCTCTGCGTCCATGGCTGACTGCCACTGAGAGGAGTACTCACCCGCGATCGCCTCAGCGTAAGAGCGCGGGGTCGGGATGTCTGGTGCATCCGGGTCTCCCTCAGGTGCAATCAGCATGGACACGAGATGAGGTACAGCGGCGGCAAAGCAATCAAACTCCTCCTGCCTGTCCTCAAGGACGTCCGTGCTAAGGGCACACTCACCCCCGACGGACGGAGGACAGACAGACTCAGACTCAGGCTCAGCAACAAGACTCGCAGCGTAGTCTAGACGACAGTGAGCAGCAAAGTCGACAAGCTCAGCAACTAAGGCAGACGCAGCAGCTGACTCAAAGGAAGGGTCAGTGACAGCAGTGGCCAGGAGACGCGTGACAGTAGGACTAGCAGCACGAAGAGAGTCAGACTCCGGGTCAGCAAGGGCAGGAAGAGAGGACGCAGGAGGAGAAGGCAGCGGGACACGCTGTGGAGCAGTGGAAGGACGAAGCGCCATCTGGTGAGCGCCTGGGACAGCAGGATTTCGCTGTTACGGGCAGGGGCGACGCCGCGTCAGCAGTTGGGCGCGGCCGCCTCAGTAGCAGGGCGCGGCCGCGTCAGCAGGAGGGCGCGGCCGCGTCCGCTGCAGGGCTGGCGGGGCCGCGTCACGGCAGGGCGGGGCCGCGACTGTGGCCTGACGGGGCCGCGACTGCGGCCTGACGGGGCCGCGACTGCGGCCTGACGGGGCCGCGACTGCGACCTGACGGGGTCGCGCGATGGCCTGACGGGCCTGCAGAGGCTGCGTGCGGGCGGCGAGGGCCTGCAGGGGCGGCGCACGGTCGGGCAGAAGCTGCGCACGGGCGGCGTGGTCCTGCAGGGGCAACGCGCCGACCTGACGGGCCTGCAGGGGCGGCTCTCGGGCCTGACGGGCCTGCAGAGGCGGCTCGGGAGCCTGACGGGCCTGCAGAGGCGGCTCGGGGGCCTGACAGACCTGCAGGGGCGGCTCGAGGGCCCTACTAGCTTGCAGGGGCGGCGCACTGGCCTAGGGCAGCAGGAGGCAGCGCGAGGGCGCACTAGCCTAGGGCGCACGAGGGCGGCGCACTGGCCTAGGGCGGTCGGGGCGCGCGAGGGCGCACTAGCAGAAAAAAAAAAAAAAAAAAAAAAAAAGGGCGCACGAGGGCGCACGAGCAGAGAAAGGCGCACGAGGGCGCACGTAAGGTAGGGCGCACGAGGCCGCTTCTAGCGGAATAGTGGGCCCGTAGTAGTAAGTGGTCCTAGGTGGCAACCTAGGCTCGTGATACCATGTCAGAATCAACAAGGGTGATTGCACTAGGAAAGAGTTGGGTACAAGTAGGAAACCCTAAACTTACTGTACCCCATAGTAACTACCCCACTACAGCCTAAACAAACTGTAGCAGATATAACATTTGACACTTTGTTGTTCCGTGCGCGACTCGGAATTGCTGACGCTGCTCCTCAACCACGAAAAGTCGAGATGGTCGACCACAGGTCAACCAAAGTTCGAATGTGTAAATTCGAAAAAAAAAAAACATGAACTTCAGCCTGATTTGCACAAGACACGCGCCCTTACACATGATGCCCTACCACTGCGCGCGAATTTGCCTTGCCCATTTCAGAAACTCTGCACCCGTGTTTTTTTTTCAGTAAGTTGCACCCAGGTTATAGGCACGTGAATCAACTTGCATTTGGGCGAGAAAACGCCAAAGTATGAATCTTAGGCGCAAAACAAACCATGTTGACCCGGTTTGTTGCTGTTTCTTGGCCAGAAACAAGCATAAACCCTAAACCCTGAACTAGCAACAACACAGGCCCACCAGAACTGTTTTGGAAAAAACAAACGAGTTACAACCTGTGTTTTTTAGAAGCACCTCAACACCCTGGCGGAATAGAATGAACTGGGCGAAATGCCTAAAACGTTTATAAGCCCCGAGCACAACCCGAGTAGGGGGGACTCAAACAAGCATCAGGTGTATGGCAGCAAAAAAAATCGTTTCGAATAAGGAGATTGGTGAGGTTCTGTACAACCCGCGTATACAGTTTGCCTAAGGGCGTGTCTGAAGTGCAAACGTCGAGTTTCGTCAATTTTCGTCAACGAAACTCCTCCGTGGGACCCACGCGTGTTGGTGTCTGAAGTGCAGCCTGACATCCCTCGACGAAACTCGACGTTCGTACAAATGTCGAGGGATGTCGAACAGTGATACCGGGCAGCTGTTCGAGTCACTGTAGTCAGTGAGTGCTTCAAAAACAATTCTTCGACACGCCATGTCTGCATAGCTACTAGCAAACACACGTGACTAAGAACCAAGAAGAGAGCGTCACGTGCTAGAGAAATTTCGCTGACAATGTGACAGTAGAATATCGGGTGTTACCAGCAACAATCTATGCTAATCGAAGTTCGCGAGATTACAAACAGTTGAGTTACATTAATTATTCTGTTAATTCCACGTCGGATTTTCATGGGCAACTGATAACAGTGTTCCTATGGCACGTGTGGGTTATTTTGTCGTGTGGGTGTCTGAAGTGCACAAAGCTGAAAACGGATGTCGAGTTTCGTCGAGGAACGTCGACGAAACTTTCGTCGGCAAACGTCGCAATTCACTTCAGACACGCCCTAAAACCAGAAGATATGCTAGCGCAACAGTGGGTGCACTGCACACCATTTTTCCAGCCGTCTACGAACCCCAGCGTGCGAGTGGAGCCTCAGGCCCAAATTATTCCGCACGAGGTTTTGCCCTCCAGACCAGCCATTCAAGCGCAAGAGTTGCTCCACGTTTTGCTGGGATTAAAGCTTTTGAGTACGATGCTGTGCGCTCTGAAGCGGTTTCTTCTCTTCACCACTTTGAACCGCTGCGCACCTGCTTGAACAAGTATTTGCAGCTCCGTGATGGAAGTCAAGTGCTTCGACATCCACCCCACCACATTCATCCATCATCCGTCAACTTTCGCCACCGACGTCAGTTGGATGAGGCGTGCACGTCGGATGGATGTCGCTGGTCACTTTCGAAATTCGAGGGCACGCTAGGGTGATTGCGATGGGTTTTGGCTCTTCTTGAGAGTTTCAAACGGCTTGATGTGCTGGTTGCTTTGGTGACTGCGGTGCGTTTCAACTTCATGAATGCAATGAGCTTCGCGATTTCACTGCAGATGCGATATGCGAGCTCCGTCCAAGGCTTCACAGATGGACGTCAAAAGCTACCCACTCCGTTGTTCGTGCCTCGCAAATTGCTCGAGTGACAGGCAAGGCATCCTTCCTTCGTTGCCGTAAATCGTTTCCACACCACAGGTACTTATTTATTTCTTTAGATCAGAAAGGCTATGGAGTTGGGTCTTTGGCACGCTATCACGATGCACGAATGTCAGCCGTTCTTCCTTGAGGTTATGCTGAATAGCAGTCGCGTGCAATGTTAAACCTAAGCTGCGTTCGTGCCCTAGCAATTTTCAGGGTTTAGGGTTTAGAAATGCGCTCGAGCAGCGGCAAGACAACCATTCAGCAGGTGGTCTTTCGAGGTACGCTACAGTTTTAACGTGTCAACGTCGTTAAACGGTCTTCGGAAGCTTCGTATACGACGGTAGTAATGCGCGAAAGGCTCCCATTCATCAATATCGCTTGTGATTTGGCTCACTACGACGGCGTGTGTATTAGTGGCACTATATGCTCTACAACGGCGTGGTAATGCATTTGCTGCTAGGTGCGACGTTTAGGGTTTCACCATGATATCGCCACCTCCCCCTCATCCAGTCGGTTGTAACAGCTAGTCGCGCACGCCTCGCCCTAAACTGCTGAAGTGTGCTTTCACCCAACTGTTTCATGGCGTTGCCACGTCACGTGTCTCATTATCAGTATTTGGTGGTCGTATCGTGTCCGAGTGAGTTCGGATGCAACAGCTTTTACGCTCCCTGGTCATAATATGCACCAGGATTCGCCTCAAACCTAGAAGCTCATCCGTCTGATAATACAGCGTCACCACGCACTGTTCCTTCACCCGCGGCAGGACCCATATTGGCTGTTCTCCTAGCTGCATACATGCTAGCTTTCACGTTTCTCCTTTTCCTTTTTTTTTCTTCCGTCAGACAGTTTTATTGTTCAAACGCGCCTCCCAATTGTCCCCTGCCAGCAGGCCGCATCTTCGCGGTTCTCCTGGCAGCATGGGTGCTGGCGGGCGTGTCCATGGCGGCGTGGCTGTGCTACTCGCGGCACGCGTCGTACGAGAGCGAGCGGTGGCAGCACCTCGACACGTGGTGCTACGAGCGCGCCAAGCTCTTCGAGCAACACACTCTCACCACCGTCAGCCAGATCCGCGTGAGTTGCGCACAGCCGTGCGATGGAGAGAAGTGTGAACCTGTTGTGATCCATTCTGGATAGATCCAGGACGGCAACATATTCTGCAGACGCGCGCACGGGAGGACTCACGCACAACCGTCAGCAATTTGAAACCGAACTTATTACAAGCCATCAGCCACTCTAACATTAACTATGCATATCCATCCATCCCAGATCTTCGTGATGAGGAAGATTTCCCACAGAAAGCTTTTCCAGCGCCTTAAGAAACGAATTTGGAGGGCCCCAAAGAATCGTCTCACAAACCTATTAACCTACCCTTCCCTGCAGCGATGTGTATCACCCGTTCCGATCCCTGCCAGACATTCGCAAGGCTGGTGGCGGTGATGGGTAAGCCGAGGAGGGACGCTTTTTTGGGCGCTAGGAAGCGATTATCAAGATGCGTCAAGGGTCGTCTCAGGGAGCTTTTTGCTCACCCTCCCAGGAGCCTTGTGAATCTTTCATTCTTCTCATCCCTGGCAGACATTTGCAGGGCTGGTGACGGTGATGGGCAAGCCATGGGAGGGACGCTTTTCATGCTCCCTAATTACCTGTTAACTGACTAGCCCTTCTCCGCGGCTGTGTGTGAACCTCTCTTTTCCGTATCTGGCAGACATTCGCGGGGCTGGTGGCGGTGATGGGCAAGCCGAAGAGGGACGGCGGCAAGTGGACGTGGGACAAGTGCTTCACTCGCCTGCGGTGGGACGAGTACATGAACAAGACGGGTTACGCCCGCCCGGGCAACACGGGGGCCATGCTCTGCCTCTTTGTCACTGATAAGGAGCGGTGAGTAGGTGGGTGGGAGGTAGGGAGGGTGGGTGGGTGAGTGGGTGGGTGGGTGGGTGGGAAGGAGGGTGGGTGGGTGGGTGGGAGGGAGGGTGGGTGGGTGAGTGGGGTCTCCTTAGAGCTCGTTTTGGGAAGCATTCACTTGCACTAGTCAGTCCTGTTGCCTTGCTGCCTCTCTCCCACCCTCTTCACTCCGTACGCCCGTTACTCACACATCCTTGCCAATCACAGATTCCTCACTCTTGTCGCACCACATCCCGTCGCACCACATCCCATCGCACCACATCCCGTCGCACCACAACCCGTCGCACCACATCCCGTCGCACCACATTCCGTCGCACCACATCCCATCGCACCACATCCCGTCGCACCACATCCCGTCGCACCACATCCCGTCGCACCACCATCTGTGCCTCTCTCGTGCGCGCCCTTCCTTCCCACTGCAGGCCAGCCTTTGAGCGGCAGTACGGCGGGCCGATCACGGACATGGCAGGGCAGCCGCAGCAGCGCCAGCCGCTCTACTGCCCCAAGATGATCGACCTGCACTACTACCGCTCCTCCATCCCCCTCGTCGACCTCGTGCAACGCATCCCCGACGAGCTCGCCTTCCTCCGACGCACCGCGGAGGTTGGGTATAGCGTTGTAACGCCTGTCGGAAACCTCAGCTACAACCTCACAGGTGTTGGTGAGTCCAAGGACGTCTGAAGAGTCTTTTTTCAGGCGGGCAGGGGAGATTGGGTACAGCGACGTGACGTGACGCCCGTTGGGTACAGTGATGTATCGCCCATTGGGAATCCCACCTACAATCCCACCAGTGTTGGTGAGCCGTGGATGCGTGATATGTGCGTTGGATCGCTGCAAACATACTTGAGCGAGATGGGTACAGCGTGTCCTTTTTGTATCATGACCTATATGGGAGCATGGTGTTCGACCTACTTCAGTGCCAACAGGTTGACATTTCTCATGCAGCCCAGAAATGTCAACCTGTTGGCGCTGAAACAGATCGAACACTATGCTCTTGTATAGGTCATAATACGAAAAAGACGCACTGTACCCGTCACGCTCAAGTATGTTTGCACCGGTGTTGGTGAGCCGCAAGTGTGAATATTTAAAAAACGTATACCACTTTCTTTCTTCATCGTGGTTTGACGGACGGACTACTTTCTTCCCGTTCATTCATCTCCTCCCATTGCCTCCTGCTCTTCTCTCTCCCTCTCTCCACATCCCCCCTTGCCGTCCTTCCCCATGCCAGCGGTGGGCTTCCCCATCTTGCAGCACCCGCTGCCGCCGAACCCAACGCAGCAGCAGGCAGAGGAGGCGGTGATTGGGGGGGCAGGGTCGGTTGTGGACTTCACCTCCATCGCCAAGAACGTGCTCACCAAGTTGTTTTGCCCAGGTACTGCAGCAGCAGAAGGTGCTGCAATAGGGCTCCAACTCTGGAGCCGTCTTTGGCTCCAGTTTTGCATTGCAAGCAGTTGATACAGCGTCCAACCCTGGACGTTATTAATAGTAGACCCCTTAATCAAGTTTGAGGCGTATCATGACGAAGCCCAGCACGCCCACCATGATCTATGGTATACATGGGCAAACGAGTCGAGTTTTTACTAGACTCGTTTGAAGTACTCGAAAATAACGAGTTTCGAGTTCTGATTTTGGTAAAAAAAGCTCGTGAAAACGAGTCGATTTTTACTCGCGAGTTTAAAAAAACTCGTGAAAAACTCGGCTAGACAGGCGAGTTACCCATAACTCGCGATTTTTTTTTCACTCACGAGTTTTGTTTAACCTAGACGAGTTTTAAAAAACTCGTGCATCAAATGGTCCACCACGGGGGGGTACATATGTCTGTTTCTGGGTTAATATGCTGCTGGAGGTGTGGCTCGCTGTTTTGGATGTGTTCCACCACTTAATTGTGAACACTAGTGCAGCTGGCGTGGCGGTGAGTAGCTTTTTTGGAAAGTGAAAGGGGGGAGGAGAGGTGGGGCTGGCTGGGTCGTTTGTGGGTGTTGACGCGTGTGGCAGTTTTCTGGGCACCCTACAACTGTTTTCGTGTGGCTGGGGTTTTAGGTTAGGGTAGTGTTTAACTTCGAGTCGAGTTTTACTTGACTCGGACGAGTTTTTTTAAGGCTCATCCGAGTTTTCAAAAAGCTCGACTTTGGGGCCGAGTTTCGAGTCAGCATTTTGACCAAAAAAACTCGACGAGTAAAACTCGACTCGACTCGTCAAAGGGAAAAAACTCGTCAAAACGAGTCAAGTAAAACTCGACTCGCCATTTGCCCATGTATAATCTATGGGCCGAGGCCAAGGCTCATCTTCTACTTGGAAAGGGACATCAACCTTCACCGCACCTCACTACCATTGTACATCACACCCCTCATCACCGCTTTGCAGACCCCTCGATCACGTTTGAGGCATATGACACCACAGACCCCAGTGCCCCCACCATGATCTACGGGCCGGGTCCAAGGCTCATTTATTACAAGGAGAGGGACATCGCACCCTTCACTGCCGCCTCGCCCGACAACGTTACGCGCCCTTGGGAGCAACGTGCCGTCGTGCCCCTCGACCTGCTGGGCGGCCGCCTGCGCCAGTACCAGGTCTGGTGCCGGTGAGTAACACACTTACACTTAGTACCAACGGTAAGTATAAGTTACGCACTTACAATATATATTGGACACAAATAAGTAACTCACTTACACTTAGTACCACACATAAGCGTAAATAACACATTCACACTTAATATTAACATAATGTTCATTATCACACTTTCTCTTAGTATCAAACATAAGGATAAGAAATGCACTTTCGATTAATACGAAGCTTACCGATAAGTAACACAATAATATTTTGTACGAAACATAGGAGTACGTAACGCGCTTACACTTAATACCAAACATAATTAATAACGCACTTACTCTTCGTACCAAACATAAGGATATGTAACACACTTATACTGCTGTTAGCACCTCCCGTTGTTCCTTCCTTTCGATCTTGTTTCACTGCCCTACCACCAGGTACTCTCAGCCTCCCGACGCATGGCAATCATGGGGCGTGCCCCTCCTCTGGGCTTTACTCGCCCTCGTGCTCACAACCCTCGTGGCAGCCGTGGCATGGCAGCAGCGCGTGGGGTACCTGCGCAGCCAACAAGGAATGGCACGGGCCGACCGCCTGCGGGCGAACGCGCGGGCAGCGGGAGCGGTACAAGAGTGTGTTCGTGGCGTCCATGTCTCACGAGCTGATGGGCATCATGGGGTTGCTCGCTCTCAACTGAACTCCCCTCCACTCCCCACCACCAGGTACTCTGAGCCTCCCGACGCGTGGCAATCGTGGGGAATTCCTTTCCTCTGGGCGTTGCTGGCTCTGGTGCTGACATCCCTGGTGGCAGCCGTGGCATGGCAGCAGCGCGTGGGGTACCTGCGAAGCCGAGAGGGAGTGGCACAGGCCGACCACCTCCGGGCCAACGCACGGGCAGCGGAGCGGTCCAAGAGTGTGTTTGTGGCGTCCATGTCCCACGAGCTGCGCACGCCCATGATCGGCATTATAGGGTTGCTGGACGCCCTGGCTGACATGGGGCTGAGCGGGGCTCAAATAGCGGATGTGGGGCAGGCGAGGGCGTCGGCGGAAGATACGGTGCGGCTGGTGAACCGCGTGCTTGATCTGTCCAAGCTGGAGGCGCGCAAGATGGGGCTGTGTTGTGCGCCAGTTGACCCGCGAGTTTGGCTGGAAGGAATCGTCAGGGAGAGCTACTGGCGGGCTCGCCAGAAGGGGATTGAATGTGAGTGTTTGGGTGATAAGAAAACGGTGTGGGCGAGGGACTTGGCATGCTTTTACGGCTGAACAGCGAATGGTTTGTGCGAGGAAGGAGGCGAGGGCATTGGCGGAGGACACGGTGCGGCTGGTGAATCGCGTGCTTGATCTGTCCAAGCTGGATGCGCGCAAGATGGGTGGCTCGATATGATGGCTTTCTCTTGCTGGAATGCCTCTTAATCAGCAAGCTGGATGCGCGCAAGATGGGCGGTGAGGTCGAGGCACTGGGCGGCGTTTTGTTGCTCCTGAAGGGGGGGTGAGTCGTTTGTGCAAGGATGAGCTGCTGCTGCGGGTGGGCTGCTTGACCCAAGGGCTTGGCTGGAGGGCGTTGCTGGGGAGAACTACTGGCGGGCTCGGCAAAAAGGGATAGAGCGTGAGTGGGTGTGTGAAGGGCGAGAACTGGGACAGTGGACGAGCATGTGAGTTTGTGGTTGAGGGGCGAGGATTGGGATGGAAGAATAGACGAGGATGTGAATGTGCGAGTGTGTGAGTGGTGGATGAAGTGTGGGCGGCACTGTGTAATGATCGAGGCATGCTGTGGCGTTTTTGGCCTCACCACTTTGTCGTGGAAAGGCGTTGTGTCTGAGGGGTCGTTTTCCCCGTTCAGCAGAATCATTGTCGATCCTTGGATGTGATCTCCGCGCTGTCGAGGCATGTTGTTGGCCCTTCATTTCTCAGTGGTGTTTGTCCAATACATTCTTCCTTCCACCGTTCCTTTCAATCTCATCTCCCCACGGCAGTGGTGGGACTGGTGGATGAGAACGTGCCTGAGGAATTGGAAGTTGACGCCATGAGGCTCACACAAGCTCTCCAAGAACTGATAGGTGAGTGAGACTCACACTAGTGTTACAAGAGTTCACAGGTGAGTGGTGCAAGTGCTGGCAGTGGTGGGACTGGTGGATGAGAACGTGCCTGAGGAGTTGGGAGTTGACGCCATGAGGCCCACACAAGCTTTCCAAGAGCTTGTAGGTGAGACTCATATCTCACTCACATCACATTTCTCTCTCGATACTCAAAGAGTTTACAGGCAGGGTATCTACATCTCAAAATTGTCACCAGACCAGATGCCATGAACGGGCATTTGTTCTTCCCATCATCCCATCCCTCCCATCATCCCACTCCTCCCATCACCCCATTTCTCCCATCACCCCATCCCTCCCATCACCCCATCCCTCCCATCACCCCATCCCTCCCATCACCCCATCCCTCCCATCACCCCATCCCTCTCATCACCCCATCCCTCCCATCACCCCATCCCTCCCATGACCCCATCCCCACCAGACAATGCAGTGCGCTACACGGGGAGCGGACACGTGTTGCTGAGGGTGTCTGTATGCGCTGCCTCCACCACTCTGCAGCAAGCCCTCGCCCACATCAGTCAGTCGTACTCCCTCCCTCCCATACCAGCCAGACCAGTCAAACGGAGTTTTTTATGCGTAGTTTCAATTCAACCCCTTGCTTCCACCACTCTGCAGCAAGCCCTGGCTGGACCACATCAGTCAGTCGTGCTCCCTCCCTCCCATACCAGCCAGACCAGTGAAATCTGGCCTTTCATGTATTTTCCTCTGCTTGGTCAGTCAGTGGGCCATGCTGTTTTGAGACGATTTTGGGCGCCCAATAGGAAACATTTTGCACTGCTGCCCAGATCTCTGGTTGGCAAATTAAGTTTGTGGTTACCAAGACAAGCTGCCCTACCCATCTCTCTTTCTATTTCTAACATCCGACTCCTCCCCCCTCCCCAATCCCATCGTCTCTCCCTAATCCCCACTTTCAGAAGCCTCAGACGCGCCTCTCCCTCCCTCACCTCCTCCTCCCCCTCCATCGTTCCTCTCCTGGCTCGCCAGCCTCATTCCCCGCCTGCCTTCCTGCCTTGTTCTCTGCACCAGAGCTCTCCTCACGCCTGGCCAGGGCAGCCTCTCGTGTGACCAAACCACTGCTGAGAGCACTGAGGAGGAGAGAACCAACCATAGCTCTTACCACCAGAGTAGCCACCAGAGTGCCTTCCAGAGAACCGATGATGAGAGAATAGCCCAGCGTAGCAGTCAGAGATTCGATGAGATACACGACCAGAGGATAGCCCAGAGTATCGATGGGAGCAGTGAGATTGGGGAGGTGTCGGCGCAAGGCGACGCAGACGTAGGAGGAGGGTGCTTGCCTGCTGATGCAGTAGGAGGGTGCTTGTCTGGTATAAGGCTGTGGGCGGCTGAGGGAGTGAGTGGGGTCACGAGGGGGGATGGAGGAGAGGGGGATTCGGAGGAGGGTTGGGAAGAAGGTGGGGGGATGCAGCGGCGGGAAAGTGGGTGCAGCGGTGGGAGTGGGGAGATGCAGCTGGTTGTGTCGTGTGAAGATACCGGGTGTGGCATTGAGGAGGAGAAGCAGGAAGGGATGTTTGAGTTGCAGGTGAGGAACTGGGGACGGGATGACTCTACCTGTGGGTGAGGTGGGTGAGGGAGTGGGTGCAGTGCAGTGGGAGTGAGGGGATGCAGCTGGTGGTGTCATGTGAAGATACGGGGTGTGGCATGGAACAGGAGAAGCAAGAGGGGCTGTTTGAGTTGAAGGTGAGGAAGCGTGGATGAATACCTATGGTGTGGGTGAGTTGGAGGCGCGAGTGGGTGAGACTGAGAGGATGCAGGCAACTGGTGGTGGTGTTGCGTGAGGATACGGATATACAGTGAATGAATCTTTTAGACGTCTCATAAAATTCACTGCAGGCAACTGGTGGTGGTGTTGTGTGAGGATACGGATATACAGTGAATGAATCTTTTAGACGTCTCATAAAATTCACTGCAGGCAACTGGTGGTGGTGTTGTGTGAGGATACGGATATACAGTGAATGAATCTTTTAGACGTCTCATAAAATTCACTGCAGGCAACTGGTGGTGGTGTTGTGTGAGGATACGGGGTGCGGCATGGAGGAGGAGAAGCAAGAAGCTTAGCATGCCCCCGCTCACTTTTGGTGCGGTGCTTGGCTGCTTTGGAAATATAGTTTCACCCACTCACTTCGATTCTTCACTGTTTTTGAGATATCTTGTCAACAGCTCACTTCTGGTTGCGGAACTGTTTCCTGTGTTCCTCATCAGGGGCGGACAGAGAGTGGAGGAGCGGGGCTGGGTCTTGCGCTCACGCACCAACTGGTGAGAGCTCCCCTAGTGATTGAGGCTCCCCTAGTGGTGAGAGCTCTTTGCACTCCCCTAGTGATTGAGGCTCTTGAGACAGTCACTCTTGATTCATCCCTTGTAAGGAGTTTATTGTCATGGTTCATGGATCTTTGATAAGGGCTCTTGCGCTTTTCAATGAATCAGATCCGTTCAAAGGTGACTTTTGAGTCGACTCAAAAGTCACCACGTTCAAAGGGGCCGGTTTTGGAACATAAAGTGAGCCATTCATTATTCTATTATTTTGTTTCGCTCATATTTATTGAGCCAATTTAAGTTGGTGTTTATCTGCTCCACTTGTGCTTAAGCCGTGGTCAAGCCATTCACTGCTTGCTTGCCCCTTCCCACCTTCCCTCTGCCATCTCTCCTCCCCAAAGGTGACCCTCATGGGCGGCCATGTGGCCTGCCTGTCTCATCCCGGCATCGGCTCAACCTTCGCCTTCTCCGTCCCCTTCTCCTCGCCCCCCTCGCCCCCCGCCGCTCCCTCTCACGTCACCCATCCTCCCACTTCTCTTGCAACCATTACTCACTCCCCCGCTCCTCCAATTGGCGGTTTGGGGGGATTGGCAGTGGGCGTGGTGGCATCTGATAAAGTCAAGAGAGAGGTGAGCACTGAGCAAATAAAGGGAGGGAGTGTGAGGTAATGTGGGTGGGAGGGGCAGGATGTGTGGGAGGGATGTGTGGGAGGGAGTTGCTGCGTTCATTCTCTTGCTGCACATACCCTCCTCCTCCCTTACTTTGCATTCTTGGCCCCTTCGTAGCAGTTTTCTATATATATTTCGTCCAAATTTTCCTTCATCCCTCGTATCTTGGCAAGCCTATCCCTTCAATTTTTCAGGCCACTCCCTCTGCCTTGTACCCTCTTCAGCTCACGTCTCGCATTCTATCAGGTCTCCGGGCACAAGTGCGCATTCTTCCAACGCTTAGGAGCGAGCCAGAGCGAGGGAGAGAAGGTGAAGGAGAGAATATTGAGGGAGAGGGAGAGAGCATGTGTTTAGATGGAGAAGGAGAGAGGGCCAAGGGAAGACAAAAGGGGATGTGGTCAGAGGGAGGAGAAAGGAGGTGTTTAGAGGGAGACGAGGGAGCAGAGGGGATCAAGGGAGGAGAGGTAATGAGGGAAAGCACTTCTTGGGTGGTGGTGGTTGAGGATGCAGATTTGCTGAGAGGGTACGTGAGAGAAATAGGAGAAGCTGCTGAAAATGGTGCATGTAAGAGTGTTAGGAATGGTGGGAATGGTGTGGAGTGCGGTGGGGATCGGTGGTGGAGGAGGGATGGGCAAGGGAGTGGGGCAGGTGGAGAGAGAGGGGCTGTGGTGGCTCTGGTGCCGGCAGGGGCAGGCAGGAGAGGAGAGGATGCAGCTTGTAAAGGTGCACGGGGAAGCAGCTGGGAGGCTGCGGTGTGGCAGGCAGGCATGCGGGCTGTGAGAGGGGTGGAAGGGATGGTGGTGGGGGTGGTTGTTCTGACGAACTGCTCTGGTAGAGAGGCAATGGGGGTATGGGACGGGGGGGAGGAAGGAGAAGAGGTAGAGGAAGTGAGTGTAGGGGAGGAAGAGGATGGAGAGAAGGGGGCGAGCAGAAGTATGGAAGAGGGAATAGAGGAGCAAAGTGATGAGGAGGTGGGAATGAAAAGAGGTCAACCTCAGATGCACTCGCAGATGCAACGATCATTGTATACAGCTGCTACTGCCGCTGCCGCTGCCGCTGCCACTGCCGCTGCCTCTGCCTCTGCCTCTGCCTCTGCCGCTGCTCCTTCTTCCTCTCCTCCTTGTGTCTCTGCTACCATTCCACCCCGGGTGGTCACCTGTCGCCGCCCGCTGCTCTCTCACCATCTGCACCACGCCGTTCAGGTAGGCCTCTGTTGCCATCAGGTGAGCCTTTGTTGCCATCAGGTGAGCCTCTGTTGCCATCTGTCTAGAATTCCCAGATTACCTTCTGCTCTCTCGGTCGTTGCGGTTTTATTTCCTTCTCTATACTCGTGACACTCCCTTTTATCATGCCCCTCCTCTGCCTCTTTCATTCCTTTCTCATGCCCTGCCCTTCACCCATCGCTGCTCAATCCAGATGGCAGCATTTGGACTCGGCGTCAACAGCCCATGCCAGGGAAACAGGGCCTGTGAGGGGCAGGGCGGTCTGGGGGTGCAACTGAGGTGTACTGAACTGGGTGCTGCGAGCTTGTGCAATGGCAGCACCCACGTTACAAGGAGGGGCAATGTGGATGCAGGGCAAGATGAGGGTCAAATCACGCAGGGTTTGAGTGGCATGGCACGAGTGCGAGTGGATGGTGCAGTTGCAGCAGCCGGTGATGCACCCAGCAGCCAAATCAGCAGTCTCAGGACCAATAGAGAGCCGGCCGCTGCTGCCGAAGCGAATGCAGAAGTACAAGGAATGAGGGAGCTGCAGAGGAGTGCGGCCACACCAGCCCCCGATGCTGACCATTCAGCCTGGGAGGCGGATTCAACACTGCAGCAGGGCAGTGAGGTGCTGCAAGGGAGTGGGAGATCACAGGCAGGCAAGGGAGGAACTGTGGTGCTGCAGCGGGTGGGTGTGCAGGCAGCCAAGTGGTTGAGTGCGGTGCAGCAGGGTGGGGGGTTGCTAGGGGGGGTGGGCGTGCTGGTGGTGGACGATGCGGCGGTGAATCTGCTGGTGGCGCGCCGCACTCTCACTCGCAGCGGTGCCACCGTCACCACCGCTGCCAGCGGGGAGGAGGCGCTCCGGCGAGTCAAGCACGCCTTGGGGGCCGCTTCACAGCCCATGGACATGGCCATGGATGGACATGTGGATGGGCATGTGGATGTGGTGCTCATGGACCTGCAGATGCCCCTCATGGACGGGTGAGTCGTATGTGTAAGAAATATGTAGAAGAATTTTTCATAATTATAACTGTATTGAAGCTAGTACGAATATTATATCAGTTGCATTACCGTTTCTAGTAAGATGGTTAATTATTCTTCTTAATACTGGCCTTTCCTCCTCCTTTGCTCCCTCCTTCATGCACCCATGCTTCCATTCTTTGCATTCCAGCTTTGCAGCAACAGAGGCCATACGAGCGTACGAGGCCGACACAGCCCTTCACCTGGCATCAACCTCAGAAGCCACAGGTAAAGCATCAGCATTAGAAAAATCAGAACGTAACATAAGCACTCCAGCCTGTTCCACTGGTCCTCCAGCCCCCACCATTTCTCGGCTCCTCATAGTGGCACTGACAGCAGATGTGGATGATGAGGTCACTCGGCGCTGCCTTGCGGGTGGCTTTGATGGCGTTCTGCAGAAGCCTGTCGACCCGAAGCTGCTGGCGCAGCTGTTGCTGCGCATTAATAGCAGGCGCGGGCTGCGGCACATGCGCAGTGCTTCACTGCCTGTTGATGGTGAGGCGGCAACCTTGTTGAAGGACACTCAAAGAGCAGTCACTAATGCTGTTTGATGTGTGCTTGAGAATCACTGTGGTTTCAATCTATTTGTTTTATTTATTCATTGCGTTGCCGGTCCAATATAGCAGGCTGTCTGGTGTTGGCGGCTCGCTTGTATGTATGATCCCAGCAGGCTGGTCCAATCGTTCTAGTTTGCCAATTGTGTTTTGTAGGTAGTGTGGAGACTTTCCTGGTTTTACAGGGCATTCAGTTACTTCATGTTTTCTGAATGTAGCCTGGTCATTATGGCTCTCAGCATTGCCACTCCCTTTTGGAATTACAATATTTTAAGTTTCAACACTTGCTAATCTTGCCTGAACCCTGCAGTGCAAATCTTCGGGGCTGTTTAGTATCAATCCGGAAGATAATAATTCATAGAGTGAATCCATCGTAGCAGGTGTATTGACTGACTTCTTTGTGTAAAAGCCTTAATCCGAAGTTACCTCTCTTTTGGAATTCTTGGCGGGAAAAGGATAAACGGACCGCGTGAGCGCAGAAGTGGCTTCGGGGCTGGCACCGGGGCAGCCCTTTAGAAAGGAAAATCTTCTGGAAGCAAAAAAGCCTCGATGTCAGGCCGCAGTGACGCAACTTTCGTGACGTCCTCATCACCAAATATCACGCAGCGCATTCGCACTACGAATGGGCTTCAACGGAATCTGCAGGTGGTCCCACCCACCCAACGGGCTATCCCCTATACACCTAACCACCGCTATTTTCAACTCCGAACCATTGCACTGTTCCCGCGTTTCGAAGATACCCTGCACGCATTCGACTATTTCAGTTGGGCACTTGGGGAACTTGGACTACGAAGCACCCCGATTTTTAATGTTAAGAAACGCATGAAAGCAAATCTGAGAAGGGGCACTTTTGCTGTCGCGAATTCCCTTGTGCCACCTACTCTTTTTGGGGGTCTGGAACCGACTCACTGTGAAATCAGTGTGAAATTTCTGACGCCCACACAACCCTCGGTCAAATATTCAAGAAAGGGTGCATACCCACTTGCGCAAGTGGGGTTAAAAATAGACGGAAAGAAAATAGCGGTGGTTAGGTGTACTCGCTAGCTTGGAAAGTGAAAACGAAACCTCTTTTTCCCCCATCCCAGGCACTCGCTACCTTGTCATCCATCCCTCTCCCCACCCCAGGCACTCCCACCACTCCACTTCACCCTACAGTTTAGAAGCCATTTCTCATTCCTGTATTCCTCCCACCCACCAGAACTGAGCCTTTTATCCCTGATCAACTTCACCAAGAGCGCGGGTACAAACCGTCGTGTTGTATCTTCACCGTAACTGTCGCCTTGCACTAGGGTTTCTAGTACACTAAATACCAATTGCACACAATTAGCCTGTCACATCGTCGTCAGGGTCCATTTTCGCTTCTTGTCTTGAAGGTTACGCCGCTAGCTGATCGAACGACTACATCGTGAAATTCGTGCGCTAGTCCTTTACCTAGTCGGAAACCTGTTGTATTTCTTCATTGCGCATTGGCGCTTCGACAATTATCAGTAGAAGTGGCAACAGAGCGGCCATGCTAGCGCTGCGGCGTCTCATTGCGACACGTGGCAGGTCGGCAGCAGCCGTAGTAGTCTCGAAGCAGCTGAGAGAAGCGTGTCGCGAATTCAGAAATGGGAGCGACGCGTTCTGGCAAGACATAGCGAGTCGATCCAAGGACACTGGTGAGTGGGACGCGGGACAAATATTCCCGTGACTGAAGTTAATCGTGGATGGGAATTGGCATCATTCGACTCGATGATCGAAGCCATTAGTGTGCTAGAAAGCGTTTGTTTGAGACCCATGGTTGGTACATGTGACTCGACCTGGATGGTGTCAGCATCGGCGAAGTGAATCTCGGAGTAGCTCTGGAGGCAACGTCGAGGACAGCGGCAATGGGGAATGGCCTTTTCCTCGATCCTCTCAGTTACTACACTAATTTCTTCTGTTGCATCCTTTCTTCCCTCACCCCCCTCCTCCCTCCCCCTCCCCCCATCCCGTTCAACCACCCTTCCCATCCTTAGGCGTGTCACTCCGAGCGGCACTTGGTGGTGACGGCGTCGGGGCCGGACAGGCTGGGCATTGTGTCGAACCGCATGAGCCGCATTCCCCTCATCCACACTCCCTTTCCCCCCTCCCTTTTCAACCACCCCTCCCTTATCCAGCCGCGCCAGCCGATCGGCACTTGGTGGTGACTGCCTCAGGGCCGGACAGGCTGGGCATCGTGTCGACGCTGGCGAAGCGGATCTTGGAGTGCGGCGGGAACGTGGAGGATAGCCGCATGGTAGGAGTTAATTCCCCACATCCGCACCCTCTTTCCCCGTCCCCTTCAAACCCCATCCCCAGCCGCTCCCTCCGAGCGTCATCTAGTGGTAACAGCGTCAGGCCCGGACAGGCTGGGCATCGTGTCGACTCTGGCGAAGGGGGAAGAGAGAGAGCCGGCTGGCATGTGGTATTCCTCCTCATCAGCACCCTTGTTCCCCCTCCCCTTCCCCCTTTCTTCCCCCTCCCCTTCCCCCTTTCTTCCCCCTCCCCTTCCCCCTCCCCCTCCACCTCCCCCTCCCACTCCCCTCCCACTCCCCCTCCCACTCCCACTCCCCTCCCCCTCACCTTCAACCGCCCTTCAGCCGCGCCCTCCGAGCGTCATCTGGTGGTAACAGCGTCAGGCCCGGACAGGCTGGGCATCGTGTCGACGCTGGCGAAGCGGATCCTCGAGTGCGGCGGGAACGTGGAGGAGAGCCGCATGGCGCGGCTGGCGGGAGACTTTTCCATCATCATGCTCATCCGCGTGGACGCCACGTGAGTGCCCTGCGTGCACGGAGGGCGTTGAGTGTGTTGAGTGCCTTGTTTCACTCTGGAGTGGCCGGGGCGGGAATGTGACCGAGAGCCGAGAGTGGCGCGGCTGGCGGGGGACTTTTCCATCATCATGCTCATCCGCGTCGACGCCACGTGAGTGCGCTGACCGCACTGAGTGCACTGAGTGCCTTGAGTGCCAGATTTCACTCTGGACTGTGCTAGAACGTGGGGAGAGCCGAGAGTGGCGCGACTGGCGGGGTACTTTTCCATCATCATGCTCATCCGCGTCGACGCCACGTGAGTGCGCTGCGTGCTCTGATGTCGCTTTGAGTGGCTTGAGTACCTTGGGCACGTCGTCAGACCCTAAAACACCCTTCCAAAGTCTCATTTTACTCCAAATAACGACACATCGTCACCCAATATGCTCACGAAGTCTTGTGCACCCACGCTGACCCGCTGCCTGCCTGCCCTCCATCCCATCCCACTCTTTCTCAGGTCGCCACGGATAACGGAGGACCTTCGGCTCAAGCTGCTTGAAGTGATATGATTCTTTAGGCGCCTCAAAGACCCGTCGCCTGCCTGCCCTCCATCCCATCCCATTCTTTCTCAGATCGCCCCGGATAGCGGAGGACCTTCGGCTCAAGCTGCTTGAAGTGCAGGGGTTGCAGGTGAGTGGTAGGGGTGTGGAGGGGTGGGGAGGAGTCGAGAGGGTTGCAGGTGAGGGCAGGGGGAAGGGTGCGGGTGAGAGGGAGTTGGAGGGTTGCAGATGAGAGGGAGAAGGAAGATGCAGTGGAGAGGAAGGGGAGTGGCGCGTGTGAGCACAAGGTTGGGATGGAGCGGGGTGCAGGTGGGATGGAGCGGGGTGCAGGTGGATGGAGCGGGGTGCAGGTGGGATGGAGCGGGGTGCAGGTGGGATGGAGCGGGGTGTAGGTGTGTGCATGGGCATACCTGGAGATGTGTGCATGTGCATACCTGGAGATGTGTGCATGTGCATACCTGGAGATGTGTGCATGGGCATACCTGGAGATGTGTGCATGTGCATACCTGGAGATGTGTGCATGTGCGTCCCCCCACCCATACCCGTTGAAAGCCACCACCCACGTGTACAGGGTGAGCACGAGGTGTGCGCTGGAAGAGCGCAGTGAGAAGATCAGGAGAGGTGATTGACCATGTGCATACCCACACCCAATCAGCCCTACCCACACTCAACCCCACACCCACACCCACGACCCCCCGTGTGCAGGTGAGCATGCGGTGGACGGTGGACGAGCGCAGTGAGGAGTAGATGTGAGCGGTGTTTGAACCCCCACCCCATATGTCAATGTACCCCCACCCCATATGTCAATGTACCCCCACCCCATATGTCAATGTACCCCCACCCCATATGTCAATGTACCCCCCCGTCCCCCACCTGTATGTGCAGGTGAGCACGAGGTGGACAGTGGACGAGCGCAGTGACGAGAGACCAGGAGGTGTTTGATCCCCCATCCCATATGTAACTGTAACCCCATGTACATATGCCCCCTCTCCAGGTGAGCACGCGCTGGACGGTGGACGAGCGCAGTGACGAGACGGCCCCCAAACGCAAGTTCCGGCGGCTGGTGCTGCGAGGAGCCGACAACCCCGGGCTGGTGTACAATGTCACTGAGTACCTGTCATCGAAGAATATCAACATTGAAAATCTAGAGACTTTCACAGAGGAGGTGAGGGAGCTCTGGAGTTGGGGGTTTGCAGAGGGGAGGTACGGGTGTGTGCAAGGCAGCGAGGAAGCTCACTGCAGCAGAGAGGGGCTGTACACTTTACAACCCAGGGCTTGTGTACGATGTCACTGAGTAGCTGTCGTCCAAGAATATCAACATTGAGAACCTGGAGACGTTCACAGAGGAGGTGAGGAAAGTTCTTGTGTTGCTTCCGTGGGAGGTGGTGTGATGTGGAGTGGAGCCGACAACCCTGGGCTCGTGTACAACGTGACCGAGTACCTTTCGTCCAAGAATACCTGGAGACGTTCACACAAGAGGTGAGAGAATGCTGGGGTGGGTAGTCACGGAGGAGGAATGGGTGTGTGGCCGCAGCAGAAAGGAAGGGGCTGGCAACCCTGGGCTGGTGTACAATGTGACTGAGTACCTTTCATCCAAAAACATCAACATTGAGAATTTAGAGACATTTACAGAGGAGGTGAGGGAAGACCGTGTGGAGCATTGAGTCAAACAATCCAAGGCTCGTGTACGGCGTGACTGAGTACCTGCCATACTCAGAACCCTCGAGAACTTAGAGACCTTTATAGAGGAGATGTGGGATCGCTGGAATGGGGATGGTTCACAGAGGCAACGGCGATGTGATGCTGGAGTGGGTAAGGGGGTTGTCTGCCATGCCCATCCGCCTGCCTCGTGTGTCCAATGCCCTGCTATCCTCCCTTCTGCCGCTCCCCCCATGGCCCATCCAGGCGCCATTCGGAGGCACCATGCTGTTCCTTATAGAGGGGGTCACCGCCCTGCCCATCCGCCTGCCTCTTAGTGTGTGCAATGCCCTCCCATTCCCCCTCTCATCCTCCCTGCTTTTCCCGCTTCCCCTCCAACTTCCAGGCCCCCTTCGGAGGCACCATGCTGTTCCTGATGGAGGGGGTCATCGCCATGCCCATCCGCCTGCCCACGCGGCAGTTGGAGCGGCAGCTGGACGCGTTGCAGCAGTCGCTGGGAGTGCAGATAGAGCTGCTGAATCTGGACCCGAAAGACATGGTGGAGGACTGGAGGTGCGTTCTGTGTTGACAGCATGGGTGAGGGGAGCGGCGTGGGCGTGGGTGTGTGGGGTGGGTGAGTGGGTCGCCCGGTAGTTGTACGTGCTGCAGCAGTCACTAGGCGTGCAGATAGAGCTGCTGAACCTGGACCCCAAAGACATGGTGGGACAGGAGGTGAGATGGAGGTGGCAGCATGAGTCGGCAAGCGGGATGGCATGGGCATGGGTGGGGGGGAGAGTGAGTGGGTTGCCCACACGGAGGTCGGAGCGGCAGCTGGACGCATTGCAGCAGTCACTAGGCGTGCAGATAGAGCTGCTGAACCATGGGTGAAGGATGGGAGAGTGCGTGTTGATGTGACAGCATGGGTTGTGGGATGACGTGGGTGTGCAAATAGGGCTGCTCACATCACAGGGGATTCGAAGGTTAAGGTGAGCTGTGCAGAACATGGTGGAAGTCTGTTCGTCCAACCACCTCTGCACGCTGATATGAACGACGTGTTAAAAGAGTTGTTTTGAGACGTCTCAAGACAACATGGGATCCGAAGGTGAAGTTGAGCTGTGCAGAACATGGCAGAGGTTTGTTTGTCGAACCACCTCTGCGCGCTGACATGAGCGTCTGCAGCCACCCCCACCCCCTCTCCTGCTTACCGAGATCTCCCCTCTCCCCTCCTTCCCTCTCCCCACCCCCATCCCCACCCCCAACCCCACCCCCATCCCCACCCCCACCCCCACCTCCACCCCAATCCCATCCCCCTCCTGGTTAATCTGCAGGGTGTGGCAGCAAACAATGGCAAGGATTCAGGGGACAGCTCACTAGCAGCAACTGCTGCTCACCAAGAGCTCCTCTCCCCTCATTCACCCCACATCCCTGATCAATCCGCAGGGTGTGGCAGCAAACAATGGCACGGAGTTGGGGGCTACCAAAGTACAGCTCACTAACAGCAGCCAAACCACCACCGCCTTTCCACATCTGAAAACTTCTGAGGCGCCTCAAATGTAGAGAGCTTACTAGCAGCAGCCAAACCACCCACCCCACCCCCTCTCCACATTTGAGAACCAACGCCGCAGCGAGGAACGCTTCCCCTCTCGCCTCCCCTCACCCCAACTGATCAGAGGGTAATATACTGTGCTGCACTGCACTGGGTCAACGTGTAGAGCTACAGGTAACAACAGGGTGTCCTAAACCCTGCCTGGCCGAAGAAGCATATAGTGTACTGCACTGTGGGGTTCTGTCTTACAAGTGGAGCTATCCCACCATCCAGGTGCAGCTTGTTGGCAGGCGAAACATGAGATTGCTAAGTTAGAGCTGGTACATTCTCTTGCAATACTAGTACAGTGCTTTGTATTAGCTAAGCACTAGGAAATTGAACCCTTGGAAAAACAGAAACATCCAAGCTCATAAGGAACGTAGGCTAAGTATCAGCGGATGTGCGTGGGTATGCTTTACTTTGAGTTGAAATCACGTGTTCAAGAGAACCGCGTGACTGGCCAGAAATTTCTTTGAGCATGCGTAGAACATCAGACCTAGCACGTAAATTTCATGCGTCATTTCATATGTTTACAACACACAGAAGTTTCACAGATCAGTTACCCGGCTGCAATTAGGGGCCACAGTTCACGCATGTGACTTGTGTGAGAGGCGCAAAATCCAGGGATAGTCGCTCTTCCCTGGCCGTATCAAGGGCACGACGGGTAGCCGCACCAGGGGGGACACTGAAGGTTGCAATGGGGGGCGACGACCAGGGCCGGGACAAGTGCCGCGACGAGCGCTGCAACGGCCGCGACAGGGGCTGTGACGGGGCTGACGGGGCCATCCCCTTGTCATTCCCCCCTGTCCTTCCCCAGCCGCTCTCCCTGCCATTCTCCCTGCCATTACCCAGCCATTCCCCTTACCATTCCCCCTACCATTCCCCTCAGATCCCCCTGTCAATCCCCTGCCATTACCCAGCCATTCCCCTTGCCATTCCCCTGCCTTTCCGCTGCCACCCCCTGCCTTTCCCCAGCCACTCTTCCTGCCATCCCTCTTGCCATCCTGCTTATTCCAAGTGGGAACGGGGAAAACACTTGCCTAGTACCACCACTTGCTATTCCTGTTTCTTTATTACGCAAGAGTGCATCGTATGTACAAAAAAAGTTGTAGCTTTGTTATGTGATTGCGTTTTGTTTGTTCCTGTAGCTCATTAGTGGAAGGCGCCAGGGTTGAATGAGCCAGCTTTCATAAACACAATACACGCAAACACAAACCTATTCTACAACAAACCCAGAGCAAATCCTCTGCACAAAAAACCTACAGCCCCTCACTGACACAACTAGTCCTCATCTGCTGACCATTGGCAGCTCGCTCAAGTGCGAGTGGTGTTGCCGAGGCTGAGCAACCAGCCACAGCACAAGGAAGAGGAGGTGAAGGAAGGCCCCGGAATGCCCTACTAGGGCTTGGATTTCGCCATTTTCACGGCGGTAGGAATCGAGGTGGACAAGGTTTTCGCCATTTTCACAGGGGTCGAGGGGGACAAGGTTTTCGCCATTGTCGGCATCGCGGTTTTGACAAGGGCGGAAAGTCACAGAAATGTGACAGTTCCGTAACTTTTGCGTGACAGTTTTGCGTCACGGAAAAGTCATGGTTGGAAGTGCCAAAAAGTGAAGTCACGTGAACGTCATGTTGGAGTTCCGAATTTGCTTACAGAAAGTCCCAGAAATGTGCCTGGCGAAGTGATGTTCTCGTCACTCTCGTCATTTTTTTGTTTCATATGCCACATGGCGAAGTGGCGTTACAACTTTCTAGATATTTTGCCAGGTGTCATGTTGGTGATTGGCCAAAATAGACCAATCAAATAACAGTGATGGGTGTGACTAAGCGTAATGTGATTGGTTCGCGACTCTGAATGGCGACTCTGAATGGCGACCGCATATCGCACACGAAACATGGGAATGCAGTGTGCACGTCGAAAGTTCAAAAGAGCACAGCCGGGACTTCCATTGGCGGTTTTCAAAATGCGTTATAATTTCAACACGTACATTGACATAGCAACAACACTGCATGTCTGCACAATTGTTAACCAACTCTATATTAAAGCCTAGTTCGGAACTAAGCGGACCAGATTATGTCGGACGGAACTTGATGACACCAGCAAATCCAAACACGGAACGTTTGGGTGCCTGGATAAAAAACGCCGAACGTTAAGAAACCTGCATCTAGACAACAGCTCGTGCCACGTGAGAAAATAAAAGAAACAACGAGAACAGCTCGAGGAATAAAACAGGCGACGGTGTGACAGCTCCACCTTCCGCAGCTCCAGCACTCCCTCACACGCCAAAGGCCGCGGTGAATGGAGCCTCGTGCGAGCCGGTCTGCACAACGTGCCCTCGCTGCAGCACGGCGATGCAGTGCGCGCGGCGCACGGTGGAGAGACGGTGGGCGACGACGAGCGTGGTGCGCGCGCCCATGAGCGCATCGATCGCCGCCTGCACCGCCTGCTCAATCTCCGCGTTTAACACCGACGTCACCTCGTCCAGCAGCACCACCCGCTGATTCCGCAGAATTGCCCGCGCGATCGCCGCGCGCTGCTTTCTGCCCCCCGACAACTGCGTGCCTCGATCCCACACCTGCGTCTCGTAGCCCTGCAGAGGGAGGGGGAGGGTAAGGAGGGAAGAGAGCGATAAGTGCGAGCCCGGGGTATGAGAGGCAGAAACGGAGGGTAAGGGGGAACGGAAAGCTGTCTGAGGAGCAGGGGAATTAGGGAGAGATGGAGGGTGGAAGAGAGACGGACGAAGGAGAGGCGCGAGCGCACTTACGTCGGCCAGCGAGGAGATTGAAGTGGTGGACGTTGGCGGGGCTGAAGAGCTGGAAGATGGGCACGTGGGGTACGCAAAGGTCACATCGCGCAGCTCCATCGCTCCCTCACACGGCAGGCTAACCTTGAAAATGGAGGGGAGGGCAGAAGCAGAGGGAGATAGACGCAGATTTAAAGATGCAACTAAGGCAAAAAATACGATTACAGCCGGGTGTGGAATCAAGACAAACATAAACACAAGTAGTGACACGACACTGACCGAATCTGTCGTCCAAAGCGACTGCCTCGGCGGCGGCTTCCCGTCGCTAAGCGTGCGGCGGTTCGTCATGCGGAGATTAACTACGGGAAGAGGGGGGGAGGGGGGGGGGGAGGGAGGTTGGGAGAGCAGGGAGGAAGCCGAGGAAGGTACATTCGGAGTGAGAGATGCAGTCGCGAAGGTTTAGATAAGAAAAAAAAAAAAAAAAATGGACCCGAAGTGTATGGACCGGGTACGCTAGCTACTTCAGAAGTTGCTAGCCCCTAGTAGTGGATGTGGGATATTGATGATGACGAATATTAAAAACCGGAGCGCTTGGAAGGAAAAAGATAGAGGGTTGAGGGTGTCTAGATCTTGCGAGGAGCGATGAGTATTTAGACGGGAGATGACTAACTGCTGAGAGGACGTGGGAGGCATAGCATTTGTACGACGGGGTGGGGATTGGGTGGAGGGGGTGGGAGGATGAGGGGTTGAAAGTGGTTTGAAGTTCGGTATGCTGATGTGTAGATAAGGGAGGCTGTGAGTGCTGATTAAGGTTTTGTGGACCACCACGATTGGTTGGGACGATTCGTAAGGCTCGGCAGATTAGGTTCGGAAAGTTGGGAGATATGTGTGGTTACTAAAGATAAGATGTGGCACGTTACTTATTTTTTATTGGGTGATGTACTTGGCTTGGAGTAGACATGTTTGCGTACGTGTACATTTGATGCTTGACTTGGCAGAATGGTGTCAGAATCAAGAAGTGTGTGAACTATGAAAAGTTGGAGTACAAGTAGCAAACCCTAGTTTTGTGTACCCCCTAAAGGCTAACCCACTATAGCCTACACAACAACAACACATATAGTGTTTGACACACCCCCATAGGCAAAGAGGGGGAGAGCAAGGGGTCACAAGACCAGTCAGGAAAGGCAAGCAAGCTCAGGGTGGATCACGACGTCACCACACATTCCGAGCACAAGCAAAGGGCCACATGGCCAGTTCACATGCAGAAGTATATATGTAGTACAAACAGCAAGGGTGATCTCAGCCTAGCAGAACAAACGGGCAGGAGTATATATAGAGATCACAGTACAGGCAAAGCCTACAACAAGTGAGGAAAAGTGGGCACCAGCCCCAGCAAAGTACAGAAGCGCTGATGATCACCAGGCTGAAGTGCCTTGGTGAATATATCAGCGGTGTTGGCCTGAGAGGCCACGTAACGCAGACGAAGCTGACCACGCTGCTGCAGCTCTCGAGCAAGAAAGTAACCGAGAGCGATGTGCTTCGTTCTGTGCTCCAGTCTGTGCTCCTCACACAAGGCAATGGTAGCCTTGTTGTCGACGTACAGCACTGGAGGAGAACTAGGCCTCTCCCCAAGGTCGGTCAGCAGGTAGGTGAGCCAGCGTAACTCCTGTGCAGCCATGGCTGTGGCGTAGATCTCAGCCTCACAACTGGAGCAGAGAACTGAAGACGAACGCGTAGAGCGCCACGAAACTGAACCAGAACCAAGGCTGAAGGTGTAACCCTGTGACGACCGCTGAGTAGCCTGGTCGTCAACCCAAGAAGCGTCTGAGTGCCCAGTGAGAACAACTGAGCTCCCTCCTCCAAGCACGAGCCCCATGCCCGATGTACTGCACAAGTAGCGCAATACCCTCTTTGCAGCATCCCAGTGCACCTTTCGGTGCCTGCCAGGAGCTACGTAGCGGGCCAGAAGGCCAAGAGGGTATGCTAGGTCAGGACGAGTGCAAGTCATCAGGTACATGAGGCAACCAACTAGCTCTGGGTAAGGACCACTCGACTCTACGGACTCATCCGAAGGCAGAGCTGAGAGCGAGTGACCTACAGCCAGAGGAGTGGCCTGTGCTGAGGACCAGGTGAAGCCGAAGCGCTGAAGGACCTGCTGCACCATGTGTGACTGAGTCAGGGTAATGGTGCGGCGTGCTCTGTCCCGGGTGATCTGCAAGCCAAGGTAGCTGCGCAGTTCACCCAGGTCTGTGCACGTGTGTCTCTTCTGCAGCTCCGACTTCACGTGGGCGAGAGCCTCAGTGTCAGCAGTGGCAAAGACCAAGTCGTCGACGTACACGAGGATGTAGAACGGCGGCAGCGAAGTGTCGGTGCGTAGAAACAGCGACGGGTCAGCAGTAGAAGGAGCGAACCCAAGTGCCGCAAGAGTAGTCCTCAGTGTGTCGTGCCACTCACGTGGTGCCTGGCGGAGACCGTAGACCGGCCGCCGGAGGCTCCACTGGGTACCAGGAGGAAACGACCCAGTGAAGCCAGGAGGGCGGCGCAGCCAGATCTCCTCGTGCAGACTGCCCTGCAAGAAAGCTGTGCTGAAGTCAAGGGAGTGAAGCTCATAGTCACGCTGAGCAGCAACGTGCAGTAGTACCCGAAGAGTGGTCATCTTCGGGGTGGGGGAGAAGGTCTGAAAGAAGTCTACTCCCTCTCGCTGACTGAAGCCTCGAGCAACGTAACGAGCCTTGAAGACAGGCGGAGAACCCGGCGGCCGCTTCACCCTGAAAATCCACATGCCACTGATGATGTTCGCCCCAGGTGGGGGAACCTCGTCGACGTAGGTGCCTGTGGACTTCCAGGAAGCCATCTCTGCATCCATGGCTGACTGCCACTGTGAGGAGTAGGGACCCTCGATCGCCTCAGCGTACGATCGAGGAGTCGGGATGTCCGGTGCATCCGGGTCTCCCTCAGGGGCAATCAGCATGGACACGAGATGGGGCGCAGCAGCTGCAAGACACTCAAGGTCCTCCTGTCTGTCCTCAAGGACGTCCGTGCCTAGAGCACACTCACCCCCGACGGACGGAGGACAAACAGACTCAGACTCAGCAACAAGACTGGCAGCGTAGTCTAGACGACAGCGAGCAGCAGAGTCGACAAGCTCAGTAACTAGGGCAGACGCAGCAGTGGACTCAAAGGAAGGGTCAGTGACAGTAGTGGCCAGGAGACGCGTGACAGTAGGACTGGCAGCACGAACGGAGTCAGACTCCGGGTCAGCAAGGGCAGGAAGAGAGGACGGAGGAGGAGACGGCAGAGGGACACGCTGTGGAGCAGTGGAGGGACGCAGTGACATCCGGTGTGTGCCAGGGACAGGTGGCGGACGCTCACGTGGTACACGGCGACTAGCGCAAGCAGTACGAACAGGTGACACCGGACGGGACACAGGCGACACAGGACGAGACTCAGGCTCACGACGCTCTGTAAGACCGCCTGTCGGACCAGTGTAGGGAGGAGGACCAGGAAGCGGCGAGGCAGGCGGTAGCTGTGACTGCGACTGGACAGGCGGAGGACACTCTACGGAGGGGGGAGGACTAGGAGGAGGCGGCTGACCAAGAACCTGCTGAAGGAGTGGAACGAAGTACGGCCGCGGCCGTGAAGTGCCCCCAGCAGCAGCTGAGACAGCACCAGAACCTCCAGCAGCTCCAGCAGAACCTCCAGCAGCTCCAGCAGCACCTCCAGCACCTCCAGTGCCTCCAGCAGCTCCAGCAGAACCTCCAGCAGCTCCAGCAGCACCTCCAGCACCTCCAGTACCTCCAGCAGCTCCAGCAGAACCTCCAACAGCTCCAGTAGAACCTCCAGCAGCTCCAGCAGCACCGTCAGCACCGCCAGCAGTACCAGCAGCACCTCCAGGAGCTCCAGGACCTCCAGCAGCGGTAGCGTCTCCAGCGGGCGGTACCTCAACACTAGGAGCTCCACTCCGGAGGCTGCAGCGCCGAGGGTACCACTCACGCAGCCGCTGAGGGGAGGGAGGCTCCAGCTGCAACACGGCACCCGCAGGACGACTAGCCCCAACTCCAGCAGACCCCCCAGCTCCAGGAGCCCCACGACGAAGGCTGCAACGCTGGGAGTACCACTCACGCAGCTGCTGTGAAGAAGGAGCGCCAGCAGGCGCAGCACGGTCAGTCTCAAAGCCCCCAGCCTCAGTCCCTCTAGGCGCAACACCCCCAGTCGCAGCACCTCCAGGCTCAGCACCCACAGTCTCCGCACCCCCAGACTCAGCACCCCCAGTCTCTGCACCCGCAGTCTCAGCACCCCCAGGCTCATCGTTCCCAGACCCAGCACCCCCAGGCTCAGTGCCCCCAGGCCCAGCACCACCAGGCTCAGCACGCTCAGTACCTCGCACAGGACCAGAGTCAACAGCTACCTCGACAGGCTCGACCGGGTCTACCTGGGAAACACCTGAGGGAGCAGCACCCTGGGGAGGCAGGGGGTCTACCAAAGCAGCACCTGGCGTGAGGAAGAGCGGCGGAGGGGGGAGCGGGGCAGTGCGGTAGGGGAAGAGACGGTAAAAGGGTACCGACTCGTCAAAGGTGACGTCCTGAGAGGCGAAGACCCGGCGCGAGGTGGGGTGGTAAAACTGCCAGCCAGGCGCGTCAGGGACAAAGCCAAGGAAGACACAGGGAACGGCACGGGAGGAGAGCTTGTCCGCGGACGTATCGTGGACAAAGGCTCGACATCCCCAGACGCGGAACACCGACGCATCGCCAACCTCCCCCGTCCAACGCAGGGTAGGCGAGGTCTCTGGAACAGAGACTCGGGGCCAGAGGTTGAGCTGACGCGCGGCGTACTGCACTGCAAACGGCCACAGGAAATGGGGGGCAGCCGCATGGATCATGGAGGTACGAGCGACCTCCATGACAAGACCAATGCGGTGCTCAGCAACCCCATTCTGCTGCGGAGAGGCCGGGAGTGTGAACGACTGGGTGATGCCGTGCTCCGCACAGTAGGCTGCCAAGAGGTCAGAGGAAAACTCGCCACCTCTGTCAGAGTGCAGACGCAGGACAGGAAAGTCCGACTGGAACCGCTGGCGGAGCTGGAGACGAGCAGCGCGGATCCAGGGGATCAAGACATCAGGGACCTCACCCTTGGCACGCAAGGGAAAGACCGTGGTGTAGCGCGTGTAGTCGTCGACGACAAGCAGAAAGTACCGCTCGTGGCCCTGTCCCCGGACGCGGGCGGGGCCCCACACGTCCAGGTGGAGAGTCTGCAGGGGAGCCTCTGTGGGAGGGAACGAGGAGGAGTGAGGAGCGGCGCGCTGCCGGCCCTCGACACAGGGAAGACAGGGAGGAGCAGGCGAGGGTGGGAGGGGAGAGAGAACCGTGGGAAGACCAGAGACAAGGTACGTGGAGTGCATGCCGCGAAGGCGCTGCACGGACGGGTGACCAAGGCGGTGGTGCCAGAGGACAGTCCTGTGTGACAGGGAGCGACACGAGCAGGGGGCAGATAGCTGACCTGACGCAGACGCAGACGCAGCTACCTGAGGAGACTCAGTGGTCAGTGTGTACAAGTCCGACCCCGGCTGCCGAGTGAAGGTAGCGAGGTGACGTCCCGTCCGCGCACACGTGCAGTGCGTCACACGCTCGTAGGCCGGGGTGAACTGGTGAACACCCGCGTCCTGGAGTGCGGAACCCGCCACCAAGTTCGTAGAGAACGAGGGGAGGTAGAGGCCCGACAGCGTGCCAGACGGGACAGCAGGACAAGGGAGGGCAGTGGTGGAGGTCGCAAGTACCGGACCCCCTGAGGGGTCAGCCAGAGAGACAGCAACCGGTCGAGGAAGCTGCTCTAGGGCAGTGCGGTCACGAAAGAAACAGCGGGAAGCACCTGAGTCCAATGTGAAGGTGTGCAGTGCCTCAGTAGGTGCGGTGCAAGCAGACATAGACGCACTAGCACCTAGGGCAGCAGCCTCACCAGGACCTAGAGCAGCAGACGCGCTAGCACCTAGAGCTGCAGCCTCACTGGTCCCAATGCCCGGGTCAGGCGGAACACTCAGGTAACAGTCACCCTCAGCACTAATAGTCAATGCATACATAGCAGCAAGAATAGCATCATAATCAAGAGCAAAGATATCAATCCCCTTCTTAAGCAGATCAGCCCAGCGGGGCAGCTCAGAGGCGTCAGGAAACTGCTCGCGCCAGGCGTCGTCGAGGCGAAAGAAACAGCGCTGCGCAGTGTGAAACCTCCCACAAGTCTGGCCAGTGCGGTCACCTGTGCGGATGACATACGGGCAGGTACCCCCTCCCCCAGACCCCCCACGCTGAGAGTACCACTCACGGAGCTGCTGGGGCGAGGGAGCCTCGCCGGGGCGCTGCTGCTGCTGCCTCTGGCCACCGCCAAACCCCCCACGCTGCACCGCTCCACCGCGCCCGCCACCCGCTCCACCGCCGCCACCACTGCCAGCACCACCTCCACCACCCCCACCACCGTCGCCGCCGCCACCACCCCCGGTGCCGCCACTGACCCCCCCACCACCCGCGCCACTCCCACTCCCGCCACCACCCCCGCCCCCCCCACCTCCTCCACCGCCGCCGCCCCCTCCTCCACCTCCACCATCCCTGCCCCCCTTTCCCCTGCCGCCCTTGCGTCTCCCACTAGGAGCAGACGCGGCCCCGACTCTCTCAGCTCCGAGGAAGTCGACAGCAGCAGCAGATGCAATGGAGGGGAGGAGGGGGGAGGGGGAGCACCCCTCAAAGAAGGGGGTGCGGGGGTCACCACGAGAGGCACCTACAGCGACAATGCTCTTCTCAGCTGCTAGGAGCTCCTTCTCGAGGAGGTCGACAGTGAGGTCAGTGGGGGAGAGGGCGAGAAACTGGTCCCTGACAGTGCGAAGGGAGTCAGGGAGGCGGGTGACAAGGTGGTACAGTGTGAGGTACATCGGGGGGGGGTTCTTGGCGAGGAAATCGGGGGGGAGCGCTGCACGGTAGCGGAGGTCACTGGTACGGAGGTGGGTGATGAGGTCAGCTACAGTGGCAAAGGCGGACAGGTCTGGGAAGAGGTAGGGCAGTGAGAGACGGCCTATTGCAGCTGTGGCAGGAGAGGAGTAGCGCGCGACTACTGCGTCGTACAGCTCCTTGGCGGTCTTATGCTGTCCGAAGTGCTCACGCTCATCTAACGGTAGGTGACTGCGAACGGCTAGGCGAGCGTGTGCATCACGGGTCTGCCACTGGGAGCGAGCAGTACTGTCAGCAGTAGCGGGAGGTGCGGGAGCAGCGCCTGACGTGTGGTCATAGAGGGAAACATCGTCCTTGGCAGTGATCTGGAGGTACAGGTGCAGGTCATCAAGCCAGACATCGAACTTAATCGGGCGGCCCTCGGCGTCAAAGGTGAGAACAGTGGGACTGGCCATAGTGGCAGTAGCAGGTAGCAGTAGTAGCAGTAGCAGCAGTAGCAGTAGCAACAGCAGTAGCAGAAGCAACAGTAGTAGCAGTAGGAGCAGGTAGGGCGGCGCGACTCGGTCAGGGCGGCGCGGCTCGGGCGGCGCGACTCGGGCGGCGCGACTCGGGCGGCGCGGCTCGGGTGGGTAGGGCGGCGCGACGTCGGGCCTATGCTCGGTGCGCGGCGGCGCCTAGGGTGTGGCTGCGCGCGGGCCGCGGCTGCGTCTAGCGGCGGCTAAGCGCGCGGGCCACGGCTGCGTTCTAGCGCGGGCTGCAGCAGCCGGCGCGCGATCGCCGCGGGGCCTACGGGCGGGCGGCTGTGGGTCGTGCGTCGGCCTAGGGGCTAGCGGGGCCTACGGGCGACGGCCTGCTGGGGCTCGCGAGAAAAAATCGAGCCGCCCTAGGCGGCGGTTTTCCTACGCGTGCTAAAACGGCGGGGCTGCGCTCGGGCTGCTAGCGGGCTGCACACGGGCAGCGTGAGAGGAGAGCGCACGAGGGCGCACGAGAGGAGAGGCGCACGAGGGCGCTAAAAAAAAAGGGCGCACGAGGGCACCACTAGCGGAACGGTGGGCCCTTAGGTCTAGAACCTATAGCTCTTAATACCATGTCAGAATCAAGAAGTGTGTGAACTATGAAAAGTTGGAGTACAAGTAGCAAACCCTAGTTTTGTGTACCCCCTAAAGGCTAACCCACTATAGCCTACACAATAACAACACATATAGTGTTTGACAAATGGTGTTGAACCTGTGCTCACGAGATTCACGAACGTTGTTGCCCCGTTTTGAATTTCATCGCTGGTGGTCTCTTTTTTCGTCTGTTTCGTGATCCTTGTTCACCCATTTGGGTTGATCAACTTGGTCCGCAACACAAAGTTGAATCGCATTTGACCGCTCTAAACCAACCGTTTTTAATTTCACAAAGTAGGCTACCCGAACGTTTTCGCGACTAACAGCTTCGCGTCACTCGGATGTTGCTGAAGCGTGACAATTTTGTCCCAGATCTGTCCTACGTGTGTGTGACATTACCGTCACATGTTGTCTGGGGTGTTTTGTATGATGTCTGGGACTTTCTGTGTGCTTTTCCGTAGAAAAACCTACGGGAGCCAAAATTTTGCGTTTGCCAAATCCGCGATGGGCTCAACCTTGCCAGTATTCATGAGATGCTCCGCCGTCTCCGGTTTTGCCATTTTCATGCGCGTGGTGGCTGTCTTGGTCAAAGCTTCCACTTTCACGACGGTTGGGGTGGTCACGTCGGTTTTTAGGTAGCCTCCGCGGCCCGCAATTGCATGGAGTTGCAGAATGCGCCGCAGGGTGGAGAATCCCTTGGATGCTGCTGCGCAGAGAACAACGGAAGGGCCTTAGGTCAGAAGACTACCATTGTATCAAAACTTGTGCATCCCAAAATGTGTGAGGTCGGGGTGGGATGTTTTTTAGGGCTTGCGATCGAGTTACTTTCCGAAACTTACATGCAGGTGGCTTTTTTGGGTTCGCGGCTCGGGATTCGTTCGGCAGCATCATCACAGAAGTTTCGATACGACCCTGCGAGCGATTCTATTGGTCGAAATATGTCGACTTCGTCCTCGAAACTTCCTCGACAACGTTCGTGCGATTTTCATTGGTTGTTCGATTCGAACTTACTCCTTCGTAAGGGTGGGGCGTGTCAGAGGTCCACTGGTGATCCCCGATTGATCCTAGGGAAGGGTTACAGGCACGTTGGCCTGGGGGGTTATGGGCGCACTGACCCGCTACTTAACAAGCCATTTTATCCCAACGGTCTAGTGGTTGGGATTCTGACATGGTATCAGAGCGAAGGTCTTGGGTTCGAATCCCGGTGTATGCACTTCGGGCATCCCAGTGCGGGGGGGTGTCAGAGGTCCACTGGTGATCCCCGATTGATCCTAGGGAAGGGTTACATGCACGTTGGCCTGGGGGGTTATGGGCGCACTGACCCGCTACTTAACAAGCCCTTTTATCCCAACGGTCTAGTGGTTGGGATTCTGACAGGGCGTCGAAGCACACCTTCTATGAAGCAGCGGGTGGCGAAAGGGTTTGACCCAAAGCCAGGCCAAGTTGACCCGCACAAGAGCATATCCGTTCCAGTGCACATTGAATATACTGTTATGAAGAGCTTATACTGTTCAGACATCCATTTTGTAGCCGTATAGTAGTTTGATTTCCACGTATAAGTAAAGCAGTTGAACTTTCTGATCTTGTTTGTTGTGATCAGTGGGAAGATAGAGTCACCAAATGATTATGAATTCTTCTAAAGGAATATTTGCGAGTTCATACATGGACGTCGCATGATGTAGTTTCAACGCTCTCAATGATTTTTTTTTTTCAAGGTTTCTTTATACCACATAATCGTTAATGATACCAAGAAGCTCTCAACCCAATCTGAAGTTATTCGTGTGGACGGGAGTTGGCCCCGCCCGCGCTTGGGCAAAACTGACTGTGTGGTCGGGGGTGTGGGAGGTGCAGCCGACCCTCTGCAATATGCAAGATCTTGAGCTTCCTGTACACGATGTGTACTAGGGAACCCATGCAAGAGTAACCGAAGCACCCGTGAGTGCAACGAAAACGTCTCGTGCACATGTGCAAGTGGCGCAGCTGGTGCAGAGGTTCGCGGGTGTTCGTCTTCGCACGGTCACGTCTGATCCTGCGCACTTACGCGAATGCACAAGAGAATTTCAGCTAGAAGGTGGTCGACGAAGGTCGTCGACCCACGACGACGAAGGTCTTCGACCCACGACGACGAAGGCCGTCGACCCACGACGACGAAGGCCGTCGACCCACGACGACGAAGGCCGTCGACCCACAGTGACGAAGGTCGTCGACCAACGACGACGAATGTCGTCGACCAATGATGACGAAGGTCATCGTCCTGCAGGGTTGCCGTGGACTTGACTCTGTCGATCAAGTTACTTGCTCGACGAGGTTCTGCGGAGGTGCGCGAGCGTCGTCGAGGTTCCGCTCGTCAGGTGCAATCGTCGGCATTTGGATGACAACCTGCGCAATGCCCGCGACAGTGCACGACGTGTGTAACTGTCTACAAGCACCTGCGAAGTAGGTGCTTGCACATGCGCTTCCAATCACCTGCGGATGCAACATGGCAAGCCGCGCGGGTGCTGTGTAGGCAAGCCACGCGGGTGCATCGTTGGCAGGACGCCATTCTGCAGCGTTGGCAAGCCGTGCACGAGATGCGTTGGCGGGCCGCAGACTTGCTACGTTGGCAGGTCGACGACTTTGTCGTGCTGGCGGTCGACCTGCCTGTGCACTAGCAAGCCCTGCATCTGATGTAGTCAATCTTTCCCATCGCTTGTTCATTTTGAACTCGTTTTCTCAACTTTCATAGTGAAACTCTTGCTGTTTTGCTCTGTGAACACACAAGTCATAGAGAACTCAAACAGAGCTACGATCACTCTTACAACCAGTGTCAACCCCATAGTCTAGCTCCCACCGTTGTAGAGTTTATCTCCGCATGGTGTGGTGAGCGTGGAACGGCCCCGCAGATACCTTCAGATTAGTAGCCAACGTATCACTTACCTAAGTCGTTTGTAGGCCGGCAGCCTGTGCGAACTATGACGCCTACCCTGGCAGAGGCCGGTGGGGTAGAGGATACGATAGAAGCACGTCTGGCTGGTGCGACGATGCGCCATGGAGATGGCGAGTTCTGGACGGTGCTCCCCTTGGAGGTGATTCTCCTGGGGATCCGCGCGAAGTGGGTGGCGGAACACCCTCCCCAACCTGGAGCGGAGGGTTCGTCCGCCTCTCCTCGACCGGTGCGGAACGACGGCGTCGTCGACATGGAGGTCGACAACAGTGAACCAGTCGGCGGCAGCGAGGGTACAAGGGAAGATAGGAGTGATCATGTCCGTCGACGGTGGCGTCGGCAGGAATCAGGCGCGAGTGCAGCGGTTGACGGCTGCCGCTGGCAGCTCGCATGTGGACGTCAAGGGTCGACGTCATTCACCTTTGCGAAGCAATGGGAGGCCAACGTCGTCGACGCATGTGACGGCGGGCGGGATCGCTCCGGCGTATGGCTACTTCAAATTCTCGCCGGACAAGATCGTCGTACCAGTACCGCTACAAGGTCGACGAGACCTCATCACGTGGAAGGAGGCTATTGAGCCTCAACTGGAGATCGCCGGACTGAAGGGTTTCGCCGAAGGCACCGTGCCGATTCCGCACGAGGACGAGGTCGAGCTGCGCGGGGAGTTTCGTGTTGCTCATCTGCTCACCTTCATAGTCATCTCGAGGTGCTGCTCGTCGATGGTGCAGATTGCGCTGAAAACGTGTCGACTTCGACTGGACGCAGGCCACCAGGCGTGACAGTTCATCGTGTCGACCTACTAGGCGACGGACGACTTGTGCATCGGCCAGAAGGAGGAGCAGCTGACACACCTTCGGATGGGCGAGCAGGAGTCGGCGACGGACTACTGTAATCTTGCTCGACGACTTCTGGCCAAGATGCGGATGGCGGGCGTCGAATCTGCTACCACGCTTGCCTGCCGCCGACCTCCTATAGCACGTTGCTCGACGATGCGCAGGCCGACGCCGACCTGCCCGAGCTCGACCCTGACGTGCACGCCGATCCAGAGCACCGTGGGGTAATTGCGACGATGACGGTGAAGGAGGCGTTGGCGAGCTGGAAGGGCAAGGCGGTGAAGGCCGCCATGGACGAGGAGATCAACAGCCTCATCGCCATGGGCACTTGGGAGCTGGTCGAGCGTGGACATTGACAGTGTACATGGACTGCACATGATGCCATTTCAACGCTGTGTTGTTTTGTTTTGCAAGTTTTCTTCACACCACTGAGTGGTTTGTGATATCAGGAAGCTCTCAACACAATGTGGTGCCATTCGCACGACATGGGAACGATGGCGCTGCTTTGAACATCGAATAAGGTGAAATCGTGCGAGTGCAAACCTCGACGACGCATGATGCCGTTTCAACGCTGCGTTGTTTATTTTGCAAGGTTTCTTCACACCACTGAGTCATTAGTGATACCAGGAAGCTCTCAAAACAATGTGGTGCCATTCGCACGACACGGGAACGAGTGACGCTGGTTTGAACGTGGAATGGGGTGGAATTGTGCTATTACATAATTGGACGGTGTAAGAATGTTATTATCTAGCCTGTAGTGGGGTGCTCTATAGCGAGTACAACCCTGTTAGGGTTTGCTATATGTATCCCAACTGCTGCTAGTGAAACTCCTCCTTTGTTCATTTCTCTCTTGCCTAGCTAGGGTTTACCTAGCTATGGCTCCTACTATGCTCACTATTCTAACATGCTATCAGAGCATCTACGCTCCTGGCCTGTGGGCCCACCTAACTGCTTCCGCTGCTACTCTGTGTGTTGCACGCCCCGTGGCGTGCGACGGATTTTTCTTCCCGCCGCGCGCTCGGAGCGTGCGGCGGTTTTCTGCCCGCCGTGCGCCCCGAGGCGCGCGGCGGCCTTCTACCTCGTCGGTCCGCGCGTCGCCCCCGGGGGGCGCTTCGACGGGCGACGGGGACCAGCCCGTCGTCCCCCGTCGCCCGTCCCGGCCAGCGCGGGCTGCGCTAGCCCCGAGCGCGGCCGTACGGGCTGCGCCCGGCCCGCGCGCGGCCCGTACGGGCTGCGCCAGGCCCGCGCGCGGCCCGTACGGGCTGCGCCAGGCCCGCGCGTGGCCCGTACGGGCTGCGCCCGGCCCGCGCGCGGCTCGGGCCGCCTGCGCGCGGTTCGTCGGGCTGTGCCAGGCCCGTGGGCGGCCCGTTCCTCTCTGCCCCTGAGCTGCTCGCTGTCCCCCGTGCTTCTGACGGTGCCCCACCCCTGCTGCTGCCCGTTCTCCTGAATTAGGGTTTGGGGGTGGGGGGTATGGGGGTGCAGTTTCTGTGCGTCGTTCCACTACTTCGTCCGTCTCCCGCTGCTGCAGCTGCCGCTCAGGGGGGTGGGTGTGTGGGAGTCGAAGGAGTGGTGCTAGGGGGGTGACGTGGGAGTGGAGTTAGGGGTTCAGCAGGGGGTGTGTGTCAAGGGTGTGGGTCAGTTGGAGGAGGTTGTGTGAAGGTAGCTGTCGTGTCGCCTGCAGCGCCTGTAGTCCGTCGCCCTTGCTTCGGTAGCCAGTGAGCCTGTTGCACCAGTCGCCAGTGGGTCCGTTGCTCCTGCAGATATAGCCGCGGAGCCAGTTACTCCAGTAGTCCGTCGCCCTTGCTTCGGTAGCCACTGAGTCAGCCGTTCCTGTGCCCGTGCCTCTGCAGCTTCAGTCGTTGCCTCCCATCTTCTCTCCCTCCACAGTTCCTCCTCCTCCTCACTTGCCCGCTGTGATTAACTCTAGCTTTGCTCGCAATTGTGCACCTGCTCTATGACTGTGTGCTCTGCTGATTACACCCCACTTTGGCTATGGGGGTGTGTCAGAATGTTATTATCTAGCCTGTAGTGGGGTGCTCTATAGCGAGTACAATCCTGTTAGGGTTTGCTATATGTATCCCAACTGCTGCTAGTGAAACTCCTCCTTTGTTCATTTCTCTCTTGCCTAGCTAGCTAAACCCTAGCTATGGCTCCTACTTGTGCTTACTATTGTAACAGACGGCACATGATGTTGTCTCAATGCTGCCTTTTTTTTTTGCAAGGTTTATTCACACCGTAAAATAATCTACTGTACTCTGCCAAAATAATGGCTGCCATTTTGGCATCTCTGTGTGTGAGATCGTGAAATGTAGTTATAAGCAACCAATTTGTATGAAAGTTAGTGTGCCTAACCCGTATTAGTCAATATTTCCTCGTGTTCATTGCAGGTTGTGACAACTGGGACCGTTTGTCGTTTTCATTGCAGCAAATGTGCCAGCTTGCTAGATGGATGCCGTTTGTTTTTCTTTCATGGAGCCTTATCGACGGTTCTCCGATTATAACGCAATTACAAAATAATCCCTCTCCCCTGCACTTCCGCCACAAAAAGGCTCACCTGAAGGACGTGTGATCGGGATTGAGGTTCGATTATTGACCGTCGATTTACTTAAAGAGATTTTTGACCGCGAGATCGTCACTATCGGTCACTTCCAACCACTTCGATCGTGTCCATCGTGACATCGGGCACTTCCACTACCTCCTGCCAACTGCCACTTCCACTCTCTCTGTTCCATAATCTGTTGTTCCACTCCAAAGCTGTTCCTTCTAATCACTTCTCTCTCGCTGGCGACTCAGTGAGAATCTAGCATTTCTTTCTCCTAGTTATTTTGTGGCAGCTTAGTGACAGTCGTCATGAACTCTCTGTTCAATACGTCTGTCACGTGGTATCGTCGATCCGCAGCGTGCCCGGGGTATCGGCGCTGGTTGTCGCTCTGCTCCTAACATCACGGGCGTCCCCCGCCCGTCATCACCACGGACGCCGTCTCGGTGTGTTTCTGCGAGATGCCTGATTAACGCGTTGGCGTTTCACATGAGTGTTTCCTGCTTATTTGCGACGTGCCTGCTTATTTGCGACATGCATGTTATTGTTTCCTGCTTTGCCGATTATTTATCAAATCGCCCTCTTCTTCGCGTTTCTCCTGCTTGCCTTATCAGAGAGCGCCGCCATGTCGGCGTCGGTTCTACGACATGTCATCGTCGGAACTCCCTCCAGTGCACCACGCATGACAATATGGCGCGGAAATGCGTGCGGACGATGATCCGCCGCCTGCACGTGCTCTCGCGGCTGCAACTCTTTCGGCGGCAAGATTGAGGCGGATCTGCTGCCGAGAATGACGATGACGACAGTTCGTCTTTGCATGGTATGACCCGAGCATTCTTGCTGCCTTTTCCTAGTCCCTCGCCTCTCGATTCAACCGCTGCTACCACTACCGTATCTGACCTCATCTTCTCTGGTTTCTTTCTTCCATCCTCCAGACTACACCCGTTCAATTTTCCTCGTTTGCTAACCGTCCGCTCCCTCTCCCCACCCCTCGGTTCTCTCCCAACAGAGTCGTTTAGAATGAAGTTTAGACATGGATGAAACATCGGGCAGAAGAGTGTGGCAAGGTGGTGCAAGCTGGTGCTGGATATTAGCATATTGCTTTATCAGCATTTTGTATGTAGAAATGTGCTTCCACTGTGAAATGATTTCAAGGCGGCAAATGGGTTCAGAATCTGTAACACTTAGGAAATGTATATTGTATTGTAATACCATAACATGTTCGCATATTCATGGCACCGATATATTATGGACATGAATACAAAAAGTATATAAACGATGCAATTATAATTATTAGTATCTGCATTGTATCGAACCGCGCAAAATAGTGGTACATGCGCCAATCTGTTATCAATTGTATTGCTAAATAACAGTACAACTCGATACGATCACAAATTAAGTCCAATGATAGCGATATCTGGAAAAGCAAAATTTCGACTGAAGTTTATCACGGTTATTGGTGGCATCGATGTGTCAGGTGTTAGACGAGTAATAATGTTCCACGTGCATTGAATTCACTCGATTCTATTCTACGCGGGACAGTTCCTCGTCAAATCTCGACACGCAGCTTCCTGAATCAAACCAATCTGCACAGACAGCCGACGAGATGCGATTGGTTGATTCAGTTCATAGATACCAGAGAGCAAGTTCCGAAACCCCCAAGATATACGGCTGCGATTGGGCGATAAGAATTTCCGAGTTGGTTCCTTCAGGCCGATCCCAACCAAAGTTACGACCAGGAATGTTGGCCACAATCTTTGAGGTAGGTCTTGAAAAAAATACGGAAATGTTACCCTAGAGTTGCTCCTACGTAAGAAACGAAACCAACACATTTTGGGATGTGGTACTAGTAGCATCCACTGCAGATAAACATGATAGAACTTCACCCACACGCCGATTCTCCAGATAGACCATACCGTTCGGAACGGGAATGAACTACTATACGAATACTAGATCTTTACCAGCCAAGCTTAGTACCCTCACTCAAGTATAACCACCGAATCTGAACCGGAATGCACCAATACGAATGCACCGGGACCTTACCAGCCGCGACTGTCGTCAATAGCAGCACAAACAGAAGCAACGGCAGTGCCGCAGCCGTGGTGGCAGCACCTTGCTTTGTCAGAGCCATGGCAACATCGCGAAAAACCAAGGCCGAAAAAGTTGCTTCCCCGCAGCTTCAAAGTTGCTTTTCCGCAACTTTGGTTTCGCAAGGAAAAAGTCTAGGTCAAAGGCTTCTGGGTCAGGGTTACAGGGAAAGTGGTTTTCCCGCAACTTTCCCGCAGCTTTTTAGCAACGTTTCCCGCAACATGGCCGCAACACGCACAGCGTCATGGGGGTCGCTTCTACGTCATGTACCTGTCAGTGACATTTGCGTCACCATGCGGACACTCCACGGTTACACCTGTGCGTTGCCACATAGCTGCCAATTAGCATACATGAAGTCACTATTCCATGTCAGCATAATATCTACACGTGTAATCACGCTTTATGACAGGTGGATGCCCAACCATAACGAATCGTATCGTGCCGCATGTACGGTCGAGATGGCCACAGTTGTACGACCGCGATTGTCGCGTGGCAACTCCGCTCTGCCAACCGCAGCACGGCACATGGCCGCTCCGGATACGCCGACAAACTCCAGATCTCACAGGCATACGCCTCATCTCTACCGTCCGTCCGATACAAATGTCATCCCTCGATTTGTAGTGGAATCCACCTGTACCTACACACGCCGTCCGTTCGGTGATAGGGTTTTCCAACTAGGACTACTGATACCAATCGCACGTTCACACGTAATCGTCGCGGATCTCACGATAACACACCTGTGACCATCTCCATCACACACGTGGCAAATAGCCATTGGACACCGTCGTCGGTCTAAAAAAAGGCCCGTTTCATTGATGAGCGGTTCGGCGGATTGTACGGTTGCCCTCTATCCACGTCGCTAGACTAGCGTGGCATCTAACGGCTATTTAACCCGCCGCATATGTCGCCGCGATTAGCGCCGCAATTGTCGCCGTACTGCGCGGAATGCAGAGAGTTGCGTTTCAACCATCCTCGTGTCCAACATGCGCAAGGTCTCCCCTAGGTGTGCAAGATCCAACATATATGTCACCGATTTATTGCACATATGCACTGAACCAACAACAACCACAACCTGTCCCCACTAAACCACTACACTAGTCTACGACACACAATTGGATTAAACACACTATCACCACTTCACCCATCTGTTTCACTATCCGATGCTTCCGACGCGGAGGACTCATGTTCTTCGTCTTCGGAGGCTGCTTCATCTTCCAGGAGGCATTCCAGGCCGCAAGATGATAGACGGAGCCCATGCCTGCCCCACTTCCAGGACTTCTTCTCCTCGTCGTAGGCCACTTCATTCCGGCATACTGCATCCGCAATGGCATCGAAGGCCAGCTTCTGAATCCTCCGCACAGAAGCGCCGTTCTCGCACGGAGAGTTGTGCAGTTTCCCCTTGCGCTTCTCCCAGTTGATAATGGCGTCCGTGATCTGCGAAGGCAGGAGAAGCCCATTTAGAACGGCTAGTTGAACGAAAGTGGCTACAACATATGTTCGCATCGGTGTAAACGTACAAGGTGCTCGAGCCACGACAGGTGGTACAGCTTTATAGTTGTTTCTTTGTCCTTCCTCTTCCCTCCGAAAGCCGCGATGGCACATGCCGTGAACGCTCCGGATGCAAAGGGCAGTCCATCCTTGCTGATGTGCCACTTGCACAAGGTCGGGTCCCCTGCGCACGTGGAATGCAAAATGGGTACAACGATACCGCGTACGGAAAAAGGGGAGGGTTCAAAGACATGTCTGGTCCACTATGGCACGACACAGGAGTTGCGGCCATAATTGCTCCGGCCATATGACATGCGAACACGCACCATCGTCTGGGACGGGGACGCAATATCTCTTTCGGGCACGCTCCCCAGTGCGCTCCGTCTTACGTGCCCAAGGACTAGCCCTGTCCTCGTCGTCACGGAAAAGACCAATTCGTGGAAGAAAAACTCCGCGAGCGCGACCGGCCAACCCTGTTTTGTACTCGGACAAGGTCTTGTTCAGATCCTGCCGTCGAGCCTTATCCGCGTCTAACGCCAGAGTCGCAGTTTTGGGAGAAATGGTGGACACGACATGGCATAGGCCGGCGTTTTTGGCGTCGCGACTCGGATAGAAGTCCATCTTCTCGTTCGGGGCTTCTAGAAACAGATGATCCTTAACCATGTCGCAAACACCCTGCGACAATGAAAATAGTTGTGCGGGGGGGGAACACGGTGACGAGATATGTAGTGCATCCAACAACTGTGCCACGAGGTGAGCAGAACACACTATGCGAGGCCTCACCTTCCAAGCCTTCTCCGCTGGAAGGATGTCAAGGGCGGTTTGGAGCACTGGCGACTTGTCGTGACGCGCGTGCCGTGCCACTTTTGCCGGCAACTCGTCCTCATCGCACGTGGATTCTTCGTCATCATCTGACTGGCGTTTCCGCTTCGAAGCTTCCCGGCCGAGCGAGGCTGCGGCACTTGTGGACGCCCGCTTGCGCTTACGCCCTTCGCCAAGGCGGATGATGGTTAGTACGTGTGACTCCAGACGAGCCAGTGTCTTCGCGGTATCATTCTAGGAATCACGCAACGCATCAAATTCCTCGCGTGTGACTTGGCCATCGGCTGCTTCTATCCGCTTCCTCAAATGTGGCGCTTTTGTGGCCTGCTCCTCCTCTGATCCGTTCTCGCCACACGGATCGTTGCTTGACGACTGACCACCAGCGTTTCCCTCCTCGTCGTCCTCATCTTCGCCTTCCATTAACTCGTCTATCAGGCGTTCCTTCACGGCCTCGGTGTCCTCCTCCCCTTGTGGTGCGCTGGCGACAATGGGCGTGCAGGCTGCCTCCGCGTCGACGGCCCCGACAGCCTTGGCGCTGCATATCTGCAGCGGCACTTCTCGAGTCTCTGTGACCAGGTGCGTGGTAGGTAGAAGGGTGTTAAGTTTGCGTGCGCATACGGCATATCTCACCACAGTCATGCATTAGCACTGGTACATGAAATGCAACGTACTTGTCACGTCACAAATGTTACCTTCGTCATGCCCCGCGTTCTTATCCTCCGCACCACATTTTTCTGTGCTTGTTTTACGCCTCTTGGGTTCCGGTAGGCGTCGTCCTTTCTTCTTCCGCTCCCCGTATTCATATGAATCAGCTAACCATGACGGCGCAGTCTTCGCCCGCTTGGAACGACCGCCGTCGGTGGGAGTCATATCGACCTCTAGCGGAGACAGCATCTCAGACCGCATACACAGCGGGGTCGAAATGGCGTAGCTCTAAACCACCCCGGGGTTCTACCCTCGCTCGCAACAGTCCCCTTACCACTCTCGTGGATATCGCAATGCCCGATACCGGAGTTTCTCACCGCACTAGTTGCCTCAAGCTCTTGGCCACGCGCACAATTCTACACATGTCACGGTTAGAGTGGCCAGTTTGATTACAGTCAAATGTCAGCCACACTTTCCACATGTAAAATGTCGCCGTGCCACGATTGTCACATCGTCGATGCTCGTCCTCGTTTCTGTCAGATGCGATACTCCACTTATACACCCCCTTATTTCAGCATTTGCCACTAGCCCCAACTGTGGTTACAGTTTCTACATGTGCAAAGTTTTAGTGTTATTTGTCGTATATTTACATCTCCTCGATATAGACAGTTCAATACCGTGATACATGCGATGCTTACATTTCCAGATCCACCTACCCGCCACCAGCTCTAAGTCCTATCAGTATGAGCACAGAACTAGAACATCCCGTGGTCCAATGGCCACCCTGTTCATGGCTTCAGGCATCACCCTCTGCACGGTTGACCTCCTCCCAGTCATCTTCTTCGTCGAAATCATCGTTTCCCGCTTCATACACAGCATCATCGTCAACGGACTCATCGTCATCCGTGTAGTCCTCTGGTGGGTCCTCAGGCTCTTCAGCCATAGGCTGGTCCTCTGTAGTCTGCGTGGTCGCCTCCACCTCCTCAACGTCACTAATGGCCCGGGACACTCTGCCCTTTCGCCGCGAACGGGTCTCGACCGGCTGCGCATCGTCCAGGCCAGCCATTGCGGCTCTCCACTCCCTCCATCTGTTCCAGCGCCTGTACTTCACGAGTAGCCTTAGGATCTCCTCGGTGCAGCCGGCTAAAGCCTGCCTGTCACCGTCGGACAGCTCCACCGTGCAGCTGATGCGTGAGTTCGGGCGAAGTACAACGGCTCCCGCAGCATACGCGTATGACGCCTCGTCCTTGTCCTCGTACGACCCCAGACGAACCTGCTGACGGCGAGCAGATATGATCCGGACGTAGTACCTCTGCTTCGCTGCGTTCCACATAACTCCCGTTCGGCCGCTGCTTGCGACCCTTCCGGGGTTACCTGGAGCTGCGGGCACGGGAGTCGTAGCGCGGCTGCGCAAAGCCAGTGCAAGATGGCCGCGCTGTTGTTGCCTGACCACAGCAGGTGTCGCGTCGCCGGCAGTAACTTGGCTATCTTTCACGGCAGGTGTGTGAGGTGCAGAACAGGGAGAGATTGATGGCACTGCCGCCAGTGCACGCGTCGGAGGAGTCCGCGCGACCTCCATCTGGCCACTTCCGTCCACGGTGGTTTCTGCTTTGGCGTGCTTGCGTGGAGTCGCCGTCGGCACCAGCGTGTCAACCACGGCACCCAGGTGTTGGCGCGCCCCTGCGTCCAGCTCGTCCGACGTCACGCCTTTGCGGATGGCCAGATACTCGATCTTGGCCGTCAGAACCTGTATGTCGTGCTCAATCCTTGTGGTCTAGCAGCTCTCTTCGGATGTCCACAGGAGGGTCGACGCATATGTATCCGTTGCCGTCGATAACGGGAACAGGCTGCAGAGGTATGCGGAGACCCTGGCGCTACAGCTTGGGAATCAGCGTTCCCTCGGCATGAGAACAAAGATCCCCACGCATCTTGTGGCGGTACCTCTCAGCGCTCACGCCCTTGAACGATATGTACTCTCTCACGGTTATGAACCCAGATGTCACCAGAGCTTCGAGATACTAGCACATGTACACTCCGCAGTCCCAGCTGTTAGGTTGTTTGGGGATCTGGTGACCCTGCGCACCATCGAGACACGATGTTTCCGTTCATCAGAACGCGCTCCCGTATTAGCAACCAAGTGGGATAGAATGAGCCATACTGTCTTTGCAGCATCTCACCTCCATGATTATCGTTTCGGCCTTGATGAGCGCCTGCCTAGACGCCTCCTGGTCCACCTCCGGATGATCGCGTTTGCACATGAGGTGCAATAACCTGCACGACGATATAGCCAACAGGTCAGATGAGGTCGCAGGACGTCACCGCTGAAAGGGGGTTGCACGGTGGTATATAGCGACTCTCACGCTTTAGTCCCGTCAAAGGCATCAGTAGTCTTGGCGTGGAGGCCGTCACTGTCGAATAGAATGAACTCCACAGGTGCGGCCGTCTGGCTTACAATCCCGCTCGGGTTGGTTACCACCATCAAAGAATAGTGTTCCCTGCACAATTGAGGGGTCTTTATTAGGCTGGGGCGACAGACGGGCTTATAACAGCGGCGGGCAAAAGACGTACTTACCCGGCAAATATCGGGACGGTGATGTAACTGATGGTTGTATTGATCTCAATAACCGTTGTATTTGTCGAATAATAAGCACATCGTCAATCATTGTGTACGTAACGAGATTGTTCACGTTGGGGATATAGGGATTTCCACGCTCAATCCGAGAGCGAGTATGATGTTCACCTCCCCGATATGGCACAATCTGAAGAAAGCGCGAACTAATTTTGCAGTTTGTGCTCGGTACACCCAGTTGACCATGAAAGCGTGCCAACACTCCACAAACCACTCCACACCGCTTCATATCGTCCCAGCAGCCCGTTCCTCGATTCCCGTAGGACAGACACTTACAAAACCCTAACGTCCGCCTAATGTTACTGATTTTAGTTGGTAGTGGCATGATGAGCGCAACGCGTTGTAAAGCGTGCGACGTGCTGGAGCCTCGTCGGCGCAACACCCGGGGTTATTTCATACGGTCTAAGCCCACTATAGCCTACGCCATAATGCAGGTGCAGGGTGCCATAATGTCACAACGAGGTGAGACTCTTAGCGCGGCCACGATTCTGAGGTCTCTGGACCCATTCTTGGGTAGTGGAAGGCGCAGTCCTAGACAGCACAGGGCGCGCGCGATTTCAGAAGCCCGTGCGTCTCTTGCAATAACACCCGATGCACCCACACCGTTCATGTACCTGAGGCTCATATACGCCACGTATCCGGACGAGTCGGAGTCGAGCATTACACGTGCCAAAGGTCGACGGTTTATGACGTCAATAGCGGATTACAGACTCGTAAATCACAGCGCAACAAGCCTCGAGGATGTCATACTGCCGGAGTTACCGACATTTGACTACAGAGTCGTTCTAATGGCCGAGGCAAGGGCGATGGGATATGAGGTGAGGATCGTTGGCGTGCCGACTGGGTGTGTTTCCGATGGCCATTGAAAGGTGTGGGATGTTTATCTGGTGTGCAGGAGGAGAGACATCGGTCCGATGGGTCCAGGATTTCGGCACCTCACTCAAGAGACATATGCACGGGAGGTGGCACCTCATCCATTGTAAGCCGTATATGTTGTTCCGTTGATGCCCTTACAAAGGACGGTGTGTGTTGTGGTGCCTGCATGTCCTACGCTAAACCCAGATGAAGCATGTTTCAGGTGCACAGGCCCAAGGAGTGGAAGGACATGGACGAAGGAGTGCGCATCGGGGATCTCAGTCGTGCTCTGGGGATGATACCCTGGTGGTCCAAGGTATCTACTAAGCCCATGCAAGAAGAGTCCATGACGGGCACCTCATCCAAGACTATTGATTGTGCCTACGTTCGCCTAGTAAAGTATAAAGCCACCCGGTAGACAGGGCCTTTTGACTTATCGGCGCGTGGGCATAGGTTGTTACGGAACGGGATTAGAATGTGCCGTGGAAACGTTGAAATACTTGCAGATGTAGCCAGTTTGAGATTTGATGTATCATGTAAACATCAAACCTAAAAAGTTTTCAGGGCCGTTCACACTATCGAGCTTCTTTGTACATGTCGTGTAACACACACCGTAAATCAATCGGGTGTACAATGTCAAACGGCGAGATTTTGGCGGCGATATCGCGGACGGAAATGGCTTCCGAAGTGGCTTCGGTGTTTGGGAGGCAGATACAAGGAGTCATTTAGCACTGTGTGGCTATTCGTTCAAACCCTAACCTTATGCCCGGTATGGCCTCCCCTAGCAGCAACGACACAGAGGTAGCGGCGCGTCACATCAACAAGCTACTGGGTGGTAGCTTTGATCGAGATGGCACTCGTATGCAGGGACCGCCAGCGTGTGGTGATATAAACGCGGGTGCCGACACCAGTCGAGATAAAACCGTCATTGTGACTGTTACACCCAAGCCACACACCGGTAATGGCCGACAGCCGGTGTTAGACTCATCTGATGACGAAATGGAGGATGGAGTCGCGGGGGCTACGCAGTCAATTACGGGACCTGTGAACCACGAACAGCCCACGATATCAGCAGGGGGGAATATAGATGCTGCACACTCGGTACCTAGTAGCTGGGAGAGGATGCAGATTGAGGAAATAGCCGCGGGTGCGGAGCGCGAAGATCCACCAGCCGATTCACGCGAAGGTTCTACCCGCGTGAATGATCTCTTCGACTTCTTCTTCCCTGGCAACAGGGGCGACGCGAATAATGTGCCCGTTGAGACGGGAGAGTCAGACCCTCCAAACCCGTCCAGGTCTAGCTCGGCGTACAGGGCCCCGGGTACTTGCGTGTCTAGCACCGCTACTCCTACGAGGCACGTCCGGTCACAGACAGGTGAGTACCAAACAACATGAATTGCTTGACTGCGTGCTGCCACTTGTGGGAGCCCTGTTGCACGTTATTTACCTCGCGCTGCGCTGCGTTGCGTACATGTCCCATAGGATGCCCGGATGAACGTACACACGAGTATGGGCGGCGCCGCGAGAGGCGGAGGCGTACGCACGTCGAGGACCCCGGAGGTAAGGGCCGTCCTGTTATTTGCCGTGGCCGATGCTTCACATTGCCTCACGACTTGTCTTTGTGCCCTTATGGCAGATGGTACCAGGACCACCAATATTGATGGAGCGTTGCTCCTGTTAGATGTACTTGATCGTCTCATGCGGCGACGTCGTAGTCGGCGTGACCACCGTGGCAACTATTACTGATAAGTTTACCCCCATATGGCCGGAAGGTAAAGCATGCCGTACTTGGAATGCATGTAGTTGCCCTGAACCCGCTTATGTATTAGATTTTAAGTATGCCATTGTGGTTTTGTGTGACACATGTGGAAAAATGCATTGGCATAGGTTTCGTAGGGGTGTGGACAATTGTTGTAATAATTCACCGTTTATGTCTGGCAAGGATGGGAGATAGTCCATCGGAAATCACAGACGGTGTTTGAACATTGATCTTCTATGTTTTGCTGTATCGAGTATATTCCCACCTCGTGGTGTAACCACCGCGCCTGAACAAAGCAAGTGCCTACTTCACGAAGGGATTTCTTACCGCATGCATTTCAGCCGGTTAGGGTTTCTCGTTACGGATAAGGCCGCCCGCCCGGACTCTCCGCCCTTTTGTGCGTGCACGATGTATTTGACGAGCCATTATAGCAGCTGTGATAATGGGGTGACGTAGGCGGAGGACCCATGTTCCGAACATGCAGTATTAGTAACTGGAGTAATAGAACGGTCTGCGGTGCGCGAGACGTGGTGTACGGAGTTTCGGTGGTAGGATGCAGGGCGTGCGCGGCTCAAAAACAGCATAGGTGGTACTGCGTGTAGTGGAGAACATGCATGACGGTAATGGTTGGCTAACGGGAATTAGAGGGGAAGTCAGGGAACGGCCATTGGGTGTGTGCGCAGATTAAGACACATGGCAGGGAACAGGTGCGGGGCGTGCGGGCAGGAGCTGGAGTCAGACAACCTACTGAGAATCCATTTGTATCGCAATGACACGTGTAGGGACACGCTGCTCGAGAGGCTCGAGAGTAGGGCGGTGGAGGCGTTGGCGAAGGCTTTGGCCGAGGTGAGAAATAGCCCGCATCATTCGGACAGTGAGTCAGTCCCGGGCAGCCCCCACTCCGCCGACTCGCTGTTCAGATATTTGAGAGAGTTTCCCGAGCACGCGGATTTTGTGCGCGGGTACGTGTCGACGTCGGACGATGGATCTGTATCCACAGTTGGCGACCTGTTCAACACCCTGAACGAGCTGTACCTGTTCTTCAAGGACGCTGATTTGTCGGACAGAGAAATAAATAGAGTGTTGCACATATTCAACCACCCGGGATACGATCCTGCAGCGGTTCGGCGCTGGCAGAACGTCGCCGACGTGAGGCGGTTTGGGGAGGAACACGCGCCGGACGATATGGTGCCGTGGCTCAAGGCAGAGATTGAGGTGCGGGGCCCCGGAGGAAGGTCTCAGATGCTGGAACTGCTGTACAAGGACACCAAGCTGGTGAGCGATTGATGGTTGGTGCTGCACGGAGTCGGCGAGTGTATGTCTGTTTATGCACCGTCTATACACAGGCTTCCCGCGCCTCCTTGTGGACAGATTGCGCAGAAGATGGTGAAGACATTCGTGAATGTGAGGGGATTTGTCAAACGGCCGCGGCGAGATCCGGAAGATACGGCGGACACAAGACATTTCAGTACGCCCGACACAGGGACTTGGCTGGAAGAGGCGCAGGCAAGTAGAGGCAAATGTTCCCAAGCGTCACATGGGGCTCTGATGTGAGTTGGTCTGACTCTTTTGGTCGCCTTGTGTCGTTGTCAGGCGGAACTGCCGGAGGAGGATTCTATGGTGCTGGGTGTCATCTCGTACAGCGATAGCACTTACGCGTCGGGGAACGGACGCCTACAGGCATGGCCAATGTTGATGGGTTTGGTCAATGTCCCGGAGGAGTTACGGTGGCGTGAGCCTGGGCACGCGCTAGTGGGTGTGCTCCCTTTTCCGCCAGAGTGGGCATCGGCGACGGAGAAGACGCGGGTGTATCAGGAGGTGTATCGCATCGTGATGGGTCCGCTCATGCGTGAGAGCCGCGAGTAAGTGGTCTGAATGCATGCTCTAGGCCGTTGGAGGCGAACGGGGTCATTGTCGGTTTCTGAGACCCATCAAACATGTACGTGGTGCATGCAGTGGTCCTCTTCGAGTCTTCGATGTGTCAGACGGCCGGGGAGGTGTGGTCAAGGCATATCCATGCCTCTATGCATTTGTTGGCGACTATCCGGAAGGGTGCCGGGCCACAGCAACGATGCAGCAGGCGTCGCACAGACCGTGCTCAAGCTGCTACATCAAGAGGGCGCACCTACATGACCTGTCAAACCAGTCAATAGTGCGCACTGTGAAGGGAGAGCGGCACGCGGCGGCGAAGATACTGAGCGCTACGAAGGTGGAAGGCGTTGCAGCGATCCAGGCCAGGTGGTCTACGCATCCGATTACGGTGCGCGTTCGATGTTTGTGTGTGGCAAGTCACATGGCCGCGGCCATGATTTTAGCGGCATGATGTTGATTTTTATGATGAGTCTGACAGCACCATCCAACGTGCAGAGCATTCTGGAGCGCTGGAACTTCTCTGAGACGAAGTGGGGTAACGTCTTCCTGGCGGTTGTTGGCGACATATTGCATGTGCTGGATTCCGGGGTGCTGGTGCATATGGCCACCTGTTTCATGGAGGGGAAGACGAAGGCCGAGATTCGGGGGTTTGATCAGTGAGTACACAGAGATTCCGTGAACTGTTTTGTATGCGGTAGTGCGTACGTGGCAGATCTCACCATGGGAACAATCCAATCTCGTTGCTTGTGTGTGATTGGTGCGTGGAACAGCCGCAAGTTTGGCGTGAAGGGCGAGACAAGGAGTGTCTTGGTGCGCATCCCGGGTGGCTCCACCTTTTTCCGCAGCGGGGCGAATTACGCGGCGTTCGAGTATCGTGGCATGATGCAGGTTTTCCCTATTGTCATTTCCGACCTGTATGTGGGGCGCTCTGCGGAGGAAAGGGACCAGAGGGATAAGGAGGTTCGTGCCTTCCGCTACTATGCGGTCTTCTACAAGTCCCTGCTGGCTGTGACAAAGCACACGCGGCTCACAATCGCCATCGCGAGGCAGCATGGCATCTCGTGAGTGAACATGATGGCCACGTGTTTCGTTGCTACCATTGGCCATGTTGTACACTGTGGTGATTCTTTCAATGTTCGCATTACAATGTGCATACACCTCCGTGTAGACTGGTGGCTGCACTGCAGGCGGCTTTCCCGAGGCAGAAGTCGAAGTGGAACTTCGTGAAGCTCCACGAAGTTGTACACCTCATCAACGGCATATCCATGAGGGTTTTGCCGCACGAGTATTCCACGGAGCTGTGGGAGCATACCCACAAGGGCACCGTGAAGGGCCCCGTGCGCGGAAGCAACTGGAAAGACATACCAAGGAGGATTGTCGAGGAGGAGACGCAACGCGAGATCACTCGGGAGATTGCAGCGCTGTCAGGAGGAGGGAGAACTTACTACACCGCCCTGCGAGAGGTACACAACGCGTCGCCGTGTAGTGTTGGTGGCATTTGTTAAAGGCACGCAGGTATGCGAGGTGTTTGGAATCAATGACTCCACCGGTTCATCCCATGCGTGCTCACAACCCACCCCTCAGGCTGTGCGCAGCATGAAGCCCGCGCTGACCCGCACCAGCAAGGCAATGTGTCTCATGACGACAGACGATCCACTGCGGATGCTGTACAGGGAGACGGTGGGCAGTGAGTTTGACAACATGGCGACACTCATGGCCGCGGAAGGCCTTCAGACTTCACGTGTGTTGGTGAGATGCAGTGTCATGTTAGTAACTCGGTAATCAAGCTGTTGGCTTCGGTTGTAAAGAGGTTGGGCCGTTGTGTGTTGGACACGTACGTGAAGAGGCGCCATCGTACAATGTGTTGGTCCTCATGCAAACCCACCCATACCCGGCAGGTGCACACCGCAGTGGCCATCCCTAGCACGAAAGGGGGGTACTTGGTTCCGAAGGCGATGTTCGTGAAAGCAAGCCCGAAGGAGAACTGGTTCACCGACATTGCAATACCGGGAGAGAGGGAGGAGGAGGAGGAGGAGGAGGAGGAGTGGTGGTATGCGCGGTGTCTCTGTATTTTCAGGGCGGTGAACTACAGCGGGGAGGAAGGTGCATATGTATTCGTGAAGTATTACGAGGAGGAGGGGGTGTGTCCCCAAGACACTTTGCCCCCAACTGGTGCCGGGGCGGAAGGAGGCCACGCACGGGATCATTGAAGTTGCATCGATCGAGCGCATTGTCCACGTGTGCAAGTCCTTTACTAATCCTAGAGTCAGGCTACTCAATAGGTTTGCCCTCATCGACTGATGGATTTGAACGCATTGCGATATGAATAACAAGATGGCCCTAAGTGTGGCCCCAATCATGGAGTAATAACGTTGTTTTGATACGGAAGTGGGATATGGCCGGGATCACTGGTGAACTTGATAAATTGAAGTCACAATTGTAACTGCAAAGTAGCGTTGGAGACACTTCAGAGTTGTTGCTGCAATGTCACTTTGGCCACTCAGCTGTAAATGTGCGCGCCGAAGCTTTTCCGAAGCTTTTCCGAAGGTTTCCCGCAGGAAAAGCTACCGTGTACATTTTGTGCAAACTCGGAATTTCGCGATGAAAGAAATTGATACCGACTCGGATAGTGAAGCGTGAGAGGAATAGCTGGTGAGCAGAACAGGTGGTTGGCTGGGATGTTGGGGAGAAGGTGAGCGTCTACTGATGGAAATGAGAGATGAAGAGCGTGTTATATAGGTCTCCCCATTACTAGGAGTGGGGTCGTTGTGCGGTTGGGACTCCCACGACATAGCAGTTTGTCTTTGCGATGCTGTGCGTGGCGCTCACACGCTGTGCGTGACGCTCACACGCGGTGCGTCGCGGGAATGTTGCGCATGTTTCGGCGTACACACAGGTGAGACTTTCCCAAGCACAGCGGCTGCGGAAACCCAGACTTTCGCAGCGCAGGTTTCTGTAATACAGCGTGCGATGTTCGCGCCGTGCCTGGGAGCGGGAGAGGGCTCAGGCCCTCAGAGATAGGGGAGGGTTGGAAAAGATTCTCTGGTGGCGGGATGACATTTCTTGTTTCGCGCCAGGTCGAACCAAATGCTGAAGTAGCTTGTTATGCATCGCATCGCAGGCTGGTGCGAAAAATGCGAATAGAATTTCCTTCCAACGAATGGAATTTCCTTCCAGTGCTGCGAAAGTTTCCACAGCAGCGCTGGCGGGGCCTACACGATCAGCCAAGCTGGCATTTCCAAAATATTTGGACAAATCAATTTGCAACCGATAGTCGCGGCGTGATGCCAGGCCAATGCAACATTCGCAGGTTCAGATTCGCCACTGCTATTACTGTACAAATTTGTTATAGTGATTCGTTGAGAACTCCTGCATAATTTGTGATCCCACTCATTTTCCCTAATACCCATATTACGGTACTTGTGATGCCGTGTCACGAATGAACATATGCTTGAAGCCAGGGTCTCACGTACTACAAGTGCTTTGCAATTGTTGGTGAAAGTGTGGCTTTGATTGGTTGGCGAGGTGTAAGGTTCGAAGTGGGGTGAAGCGAGGGGTGCGAAGCGAAAGTAAATCGCTGGGGGCAACCGAACCATCTAGGCTTGGAAACTTGGTTCAGAGCCAAACCTAAAATGCCCCCAACTCATCGAAAGTCTCGAGTACCCAAAAGTGTTGTGCAATTGCTTTTGGGGCAGTGACGCAAGCTGAGTTTCCAAGCCAACCAGAGACAACTTCGCCAGCACTAACTTGGTTACCTAGCTTCAAGTGCTTTGCAGTCGATGGCTCCTTAGCTTACATGAGACCCTGGCTTTGAGGCTGTAAGAGCAGGAAGTCCTCCAGAAGTTCAGGTAAGACGATTCTATTACTGACTGCACTGATCCAGTTGCTGCTGCCACACTGGTCAGCCATCCAACTGTGGGGGCCAAAGCAGCATGCTTCTCGCCATTCATTGTTTCGATGTGTCTAGATTTCATAGAAGATGGCGACTCGCAGCCTTCGCTCTGCGGAACGCACCGCGTGCCTACCTCACCGTCCTTTCGCCATGTCCGTGATTTTTCCCCGTTTTGCCCGCCGCGCCGCGCCGTGTCGCGCTGCTACGGCGAACTCACTCAGCCCGCCTCGTCGCTGTTTACTGCCGCCGCGCCGCTATGGCGACGACAGGCGAGTCTCGTCATGTCGTGGCTGACCTTGACCGGCGAGGGGGGTAGGGTTTTCACGATGGTGTGAGTACGGCGAGCGACCAGGAGAAGACTTGCAGAGTATCTGAGCTTTGAGGTTCGCGAACTCAACTCATCGTCAGCGAAAGCAATGCCAAGTGGACCTAAAGAGTATTGGTTTTGCTTCCATGAGACCCTCCGTATTGTAACCCTCCAGCAACGAGTCTTATTCGAACATCTGACGACTTTTTTGTAACCCGAGACGAATTGAATCCCGGAATTGTCACCGGGCCGATGGCTTCCAGCCATGGCGATGCAGTTTTGAACGAGACCATGGCTGCACTCCAACTCACACAGCCCTCACAGCCCCCCGGTGCTGGGCAACTTCACGAGGTGAGCGTGATGTTGCGAACAGTGAATCCGACTTTCCCGTTTCCTCGAGTATGTTCTTTGAGAGTAACCCTCCTCCGGTGCTGGGCATTCTCACGAGGTGAGCTTGATGTTGTGAACAGCGAATTCAACTCCAACTTCCCCCTTTTCCTCGCGCATCATCCCCGAGTCCTCTCCTATTCTCTCTCTCCCGCTCTCTTCCGCTCTCATCTCTAGTGCTTCTCATCCCCCACCCGCCTGATCCACGACGTGGTTGCTCTGCTGCCCGGCCCCATCCGGCGCATTATCTTCCACCACCTGTTGCTGCCGCCGAAGGATTCCGAGCGTGGAACGTTTTTCTTCATTCATCTCTCCCCCACCCACCTGATCCAGAACGTGGTTGATCTGCTGCTTGGCCACATCTGTTTTTGAGGCGCCTCAAAACCCGGCCCCATCTGGCACATCATCTTCCGCCACCTGCTGCTGTGCTTCCACCAGCACATTCCGCTCAGCTGCAGCAGAACCGGGAGAATTCTTCAGAGGGAATATCATCGTGGGGAGCAGACAGCAGTTCTTGTGCCTTGGTGGACCTGCTGACCGCCAGGGTGCAACATGGCGAGAACAACGTGCTGCACGGCTCCGCGTGGCCTCGAGTTGACTTTTGGGTCAACTCAAAAGTCAACTTGCTGACCGCCAGGGTGCAACATGGTGAGAACAACACGCTGCACGGCTCCGTGTGGCCTCTGCTCTGCGCTGCTGTCGCTAGCAAGAGGCTCCTCCACCGTGAGTCGATGCTCTGAGGTGCTGTCCTCTCCTCCACCGTGAGTCAATGCTCTGAGGTGCTGTCCTCTCCTCCACCGTGAGTCGATGCTCTGAGGTGCGGTCCTCTCCTTCTCCGCGAGTCGATGCTGTGGTGCTGCCCCGTTCGTCCCATGTCCATGTGTACATTCATGGCGTGAGACTAGTTTGTCTAGATGCCGTGCCATTCCATGCCGTGCCATTCCATGCCGTGCCATTCCATGCCGTGCCATTCCATGCCGTGCCATTCCATGCCGTGCCATTCCATGCCGTGCCATTCCATGCCGTGCCATTCCATGCCGTGCCATTCCATGCCGTGCCATTCCATGCCGTGCCATTCCATGCCGTGCCATTCCATGCCGTGCCATTCCATGCCGTGCCATTCCATGCCGTGCCATTCCATGCCGTGCCATTCCATGCCGTGCCATTCCATGCCGTGCCATTCCATGCCGTGCCATTCCATGCCGTGCCATTCCATGCCGTGCCATTCCATGCCGTGCCATTCCATGCCGTGCCATTCCATGCCGTGCCATTCCATGCCGTGCCATTCCATGCCGTGCCATTCCATGCCGTGCCATTCCATGCCGTGCCATTCCATGCCGTGCCATTCCATGCCGTGCCATTCCATGCCGTGCCATTCCATGCCGTGCCATTCCATGCCGAGCCACAACTTGCCATGTTTCCATATCGTGCAAGTCGCCTTCACCATCCCTGTGTGTGTGTGCTGTGCGTGCAGGAGCTTTAGCCCATCATTCTCGCCTTCTGCCACGACGTCCCAAAATGGCAGGAAACAAGTTGACCTTTTTGAGGCGACTCAAAAGTCAACTGGCCGTCGCCACCATCCCTGTGTGTGTGTGCTGTGCGTGCAGGAGCTTCAGCCCATCATGCTCGCCTTCAGCCACGACTTCCCCTAGCCCAGTGGCAGACAACACTAGCCTGGTTCCAAAAACAGACACCACACACTGCCCTTGAATTCCTACTCACCACTCGACATCAGCTGTGAGAATCAAAATTTGGACATGCGCCTCTCCCTCCCTGCGTCTTTAAAAGCTCTCTCAGTTACAGCAGAGTCGCTGAAACTCGCCTGTCATGCCAGCCAGCAGCCCTCCCTCTCTCGACTTTCTCACGTTGGTCGGCCGCAAGAGGCTCACCGTTTCTTCGCTCCCTCTCGCATCTGCCGCCACTGTATACCTGAACGGACCCACCAGCCAAGAGGAACCTGGGTTATGTGGTAACCGTTCTGGTCTAGCCTGGTCGCCGCGCCATCCCCTCGCTTTCACCTTAGCAACGTCACCGGCGCAGTGGCATGGCACTACCTAGTTACTCAGCAGCATAGCACCAACAGTGGAGACGCTTATAGTGAGGCATGACTGGCCTCTTGAGGACCTTTATGTGGAGTGGAGCAGCCTGCGCTCTATCGGGATTGGTGTGAACGGCAGGGATGTTGAAGGGGTTAGTCACATGGCTACAGTGGCGGATGTTGATGATTGTTATCCAAGGAGGCGGACTGATGGGGATGGAGGAGCGAGCAACAGTAGCAGCAGGGAGCCCAAAGCTCCGCGGCCTCCTGTTGTCAATGCTCCGAATCTGCGTTCCATGCTCATGGCGACTCGCCTCGCCGCTGCCTCCCCGAGATCCCGGTGACGTTTTGCCAAGAGAGTACCTTTCCCTGGGCTGCTACTGCATTGTGGGAGGCTCGTACCACTGGCTGTGAGAGGCTCGTACCACTGGCTGTGAGAGGCTCGTACCACTGGCTGTGAGAGGCTCGTACCACTGGCTGTGAGAGGCTCGTACCACTGGCTGTGGGAGGGGGGGAGGTGGAGTGATGTGATCTATGCACTTGGGAAGTCTGATCAAAGTGATGGTGGCATCATGCACGCCCTTCAGTGCCTCTAACCTGGGTACTTCACATTCTTACGCCCACGGGACGTGCGAAGGTAGGAGGATGCTGGTGGAGTTGGGAAGCGAGGGAATTCCTCACAGTAACTCGCCAGTGACTCGCCAGTGACTGCCTGAGACGCTGGCTTCATTGCGCAGCAATTTCCCGCCCCTCACATGGTGCTGCATTCTTGGTTGGTCGTTTTGCTGGAGGAGGAAGGGGGGGAGCAGAGCAGCGAGCCAGTGATGCACGTGAGGGGGAGGTCAGGCCGTGGTGAGCGTGCGAGCCAGGGCATGGTGCAGAATGATCGTGACATGAGGTTCCTGCAAAGGTTTCATGAGGTTCCTGCAAAGGTTTCATGAGGTTCCTGCAAAGGTTTCATGAGGTTCCTGCAAAGATTTCATGAGGTTCCTGCAAAGGTTTCATGAGGTTTCAAAGGTTTCATGAGGTTCCTGCAAAGGTTTCATGAGGTTTGAAAGGTTTCAGAGGTTCCGTGAAACCTTTGAAACCTACCTGAGGTTGTGGGTGAGTGGAACCAAGTTCCCAGGTGTGAAAGTCATGGTGGAGGACTGGAGGTGAGGGAGGGGTTGACAACATGTGTGGGCGGGTTGGCTGCAGGGAGTGGGAATGAGTGCGTTGCCTTGCTGCACTTGGAGCGGCAGCTGGACAGCAGCAGTCGCTAGGTGTGCAGATAGAGCTGCTCAATTTGGACCCCAAGGATTGGTGGAGGACTGGAGGTGCGTCGGGGGGGAGGAGTAAGGCATGGTGTGGGGTTGGGTGAGGGGGTTGCCTGGCAGCTGATTGCAGCAGTCGTTAGGCGTGCAGATAGAGCTGCTGACTCGGGACCCCAAGGACATGGTGGAAGACTGGAGGTGCGTTCTGTATTCACTGCATGGGTTCCGGAGTGAGTGAGTGAGTGAGTGGGTTGCGTGGCAGTTGGTGCTGCAGCTGGACGCGTTGCAGCAGTCATTAGGCGTGCAGATAGAGCTGCTCAACCTGGATCCCAAGGACATGGTGGAGGACTGGAGGTGAGATGGGGTTGACATGACAGCATGGGATAGGAGAGCGGTGTGGGCATGGGTGTGTGGGTGGGTGTGCGAGTGGGTTGCCTTGCTGCAGTTGGAGCGGCAGCTGGACGCGTTGCAGCAGTCACTGGGAGTGCAGATAGAGCTGCTGACTCTGGATCCCAAGGACATGGTGGAGGACTGGAGGTGCGTGTTGAGTTGACTGCACGGGTGTGTGGGTGAGAGTGAGTGGTTTGCCTGCCAGCTGGGCACACTGCAGCAGTCTCTAGGCGTGCAGATAGAGCTGCTCAACCTGGACCCAAAGGATGTGGTGGAGGACTGGAGGTGCGTGTTGAGTTGACTACGTGGGGGCATCGGATGACATGGTGTGGGGGTCAGTGAGAGCGTTGCCTTGCTGCAGTTGGAGCGGCAGCTGGGCACACTGCAGCAGTCTGTAGGCGTGCAGATAGATCTGCTGAATTTGGACCCAAAAGATATGGTGGAGGACTGGACGTGCGATGGGGTTGACTGGATGGTCGGATAAATGAGGCAGCGTGGACATGGGAGTAGGGGAGAGTGGATGGGTTGCCTCTCAGTTGGAGCGGCAGCTGGACGCAGCAGTCGCTAAGCGTGCAGATAGAGCTGCTGAACCTGGACCCGAAAGACATGGTGGAGGACTGGGGGTGCGTTAGGGGGGGAGAAGTAAGGCATGGGTGGGTGGGTGAGTGAGTGAGACAGCATGGGCGTGCAGATAGAGCTGCTGAACCTGATCTGGACCCCAAGGATATGGTGGAGGACTGGAGGTGAGCGTTAGGGGGGAGAAGTAAGGCATGGTGGGTGGTGGGACGGTGGGGTCTTTGGTAGGGAGCTAGCTGCAGTGCAGCAGTCTCTAGGCGTGCAGATAGAGCTGTTGAACCTGGTCTGGACCCCAAGGGTATGGTGGAGAACTGGAGGTGCGTCAGGGGGGAGAATTGAGGCATCAGGTGGGACAGCATCGTGTGTTGGTGGTTGAATGGAGGTGCGTGTTGTGATCACTGCAAGGGTTTCGGAGGGAGTGAGTGAGTGGGTTGCGTGGCAGTTGGAACGGCAGTTGGACGCGTTGCAGCAGTCTCTGGGCGTGCAGATAGAGCTGCTGAACCTTGGGTGGAGTGGAGGACTGGAGGGTGCGTGTTGAGGTGACAGCATGGTGTGTGGGATGACATTAGCGTCTTCAGCCACTCCTGCTTACCAAGTCCTCCTCTCTCCCCTCCTTCCCTCCCCCCACCCCCAACCCCACCCCCACCCACACCCCCACCCCCACCCCCACCCCCAACCCATCCCCTTCCCGGTTAATCTGCAAGGAGTGGAAGCAAGCAATGGCAAGGATTCGGGGCCTACCAAAGCACAGCTCACTAGCTGTAGCTCCTGCTTTCCAAGATCAACCCCACCCCCAACCCCAACCCTACCACCCGCCGATCAACCTGCAAGGTGTGGCAGCAAACGATGGCCCGAGCTTGGGGGCTACCAAAGCACAGCTCACAAGCAGTAGCTCCTGCTTACCAGAAGCTCCTCTTTCATCCTTCACCCCACACACCCACCCCCCCACCCCCCCACCCCTGATCAACCTGCAGGGTGTGGCAGCAAACAATGGCGCGAGCTTGGGGGCTACCAAAGTACAGCTCACTAGCAGCAGCAAACCCACCCCCACCTTTCCAGATCTGAAAACCTCCGAGGCGCCTCGAAAGTATAACGCACTAGCAGCACCAAACCACCTCCACCGCCTTTCCAGATCTGAAAATTTTTGAGGCACCTCGGGACTACAGCTCACTAGCAGCAGTGAAATCAACCCCTTTCCACGTCTGAAGGCGAGGCCGCAACCAAGAAGAAGGGTTTATTCTGAAGTGCCTCAGAGGGGTATATATTGTCCTACCTGGAGGCTACCACCCCCCACTGGCCATTGAGGGATGTATATTTGTTAGAATCTAGTAGCAGGAATGGATTGACTAGATCAGGGTTTGGTACAAATATGAAACCCTAATGGGGTTGTACCCCACATTGGCTACCCCATTACAGCCTACACATATATAACATACATATAATTTGACACACCCCCATAGGAAAAGTGGGGGAGAGCAAGGGGTCACAAGACTAGTCAAGAGAAGCAAATCAAGCTCAGGGTGGATCACAACGTCACCACACACACTGAGCACAAGCAAAGGGCCACAAGGCCAGTTCTCATGCAGAGGTATAAATGTAACAACAACAGCACAGTGATCTCTACCTACCAGGAGCAAGCATGCAGGTATATATACATATATATCACAGTACAGGCAGAGCCTACAGCAAGTGAGGAAACGTAGGCGCAAGGCCCAACAAAGTACAAAAGCGCTGATGATCACAGGCGGAAGTGCCTTGGTGAATATATAAGCAGTGTTGGCCTGAGTGGCCAAGTGAGCAAGACGAAGCTGACCACGCTGCTGCAACTCTCGAGCAAGGAAGTAACGCAGAGCGATGTGCTTCGTTCTGTGCTCCAGTCTGTGCTCCTGACACAAGGCAATGGCGGCCTTGTTGTCGACGTACAGCACTGGAGGAGAACGAGGCCGCTCTCTTAAGTCGGTCAGCAGGTAGGTAAGCCAGCGTAACTCATGTGCAGCCATGGCTGTGGCGTAGATCTCAGCCTCGCAACTGGAGCTGAGAACAGAGGAAGAGCGTGTAGACCGCCAAGAAACAGAGCCAGAGCCAAGGCTGAAGGTGTAACCCTGTGACGACCGCTGCGTAGCCAAGTCGTCAACCCAAGAAGCGTCTGAAGAACCAGTGAGGACAACATCGCCCAGTCCTCCGAGCACGAGCCCCATGCACGATGTACTGCACAAGTAGCGTAGTACCCTCTTAGCAGCATCCATGTGCACCTTTCGGTGCCGACCAGGAGCCACGTAGCGAGCCAGAAGGCCAAGAGGGTACGCAAGGTCAGGACGAGTGCAGGTCATCAGGTACATGAGGCAGCCCACTAGCTCTGGGTAAGGACCACTCGGCTCTACGGACTCGTACGAAGGTGGAGCTGAGAGCGAGTGACCTGTAGCCAGAGGAGTGGCCTGTGCCGAGGACCAGGTGAAGCCGAAGCGCTGAAGGACCCGCTGCACCATGTGTGACTGAGTCAGTGTGATGGTGCGGCGTGCTCTGTCCCGGGTGATCTGCAAGCCAAGGTAGCTGTGAGCTCACCCAGGTCTGTGCACGTGTGTCTCTTCTGCTGCTCCGACTTCACCAGGGCTAGAGCCTCAGTGTCAGCAGTGGCAAAGATCAAGTCGTCGACGTACACGAGGATGTAGAACGGCGGCAGCGAAGTGTCGGTGCGCAGAAACAGCGACGGGTCAGCAGTCGATGGAGCAAACCCAAGAGCCGCAAGTGTCGTCCTCAGTGTGTCGTGCCACTCACGCGGCGCCTGGCGGAGACCGTAGACTGGCCGCCGGAGGCTCCACTGGGTACCACGAGGGAACGACCCAGCCAGGTGGGTGGCGCAGCCAGATCTCCTCGTGCAGGCTGCCCTGTAAGAAGGCTATGTTGAAGTCAAGAGAGTGAAGCTTGTAGTCACGCTGAGCAGCAACGTGCAGCAGCACCCGAAGAGTGGTCATCTTCGGGGTGGGGGAGAAGGTCTGGAAGAAGTCGACTCCCTCCCGCTGACTGAAGCCTCGAGCAACGTAACGAGCCTTGAAGACAGGCGGAGAACCTGGCGGCCGCTTCACCCTGAAAATCCACATGCCATCGACGATGTTCGCCCAGGAGGGGGAACCTCGTCGACGTAAGTGCCTGTGGACTTCCAGGATGCCATCTCTGCGTCCATGGCTGTCTGCCACTGAGGGGAGTAGGGACCCGCGATCGCCTCAGTGTAAGAACGCGGAGTCGGGATGTCTGGTGCATCCGGGACTCCCTCAGGGGCAAGCAGCGTGGACACGAGATGAGGCGCAGCGGCTGCAAGACACTCAAGGTCCTCCTGCCTGTCCTCAAGGACGTCCGTGCCAAGAGCACACTCACCCCCAACGGACGAAGGACAGACAGACAGACTCTGACTCAGCAACAAGACTAGCGGCGTAGTCTAGACGACAGGCAGCAGCAAAGTCAACAAGCTCAGGGACTAAGGCAGACGCAGTAGCAGACTCAAACGACGGGTCAGTGACAACTGTGGCTAGCAGACGCGTGACAGTAGGGTGAGCAGCACGAGCGCGGTCAGACTCAGGCTCTGGAACGTCAGGCAGAGAAGACGCAGGAGGGGACGGCAGGAGAACACGCTGCGGAGTAGAGGAAGGACGCAGGGCCATGAGGTGTGTGTCGGGGACAGCCGGCGGACGCTCACGAGGAACACAACGACCAGTACGACCAGTGCGGACAGTGCGAACAGGCGAGACAGGACGAGACGCAGGCTCACGAGGCTCAGCAAGACCGCTTGTCAGCTCAGTGTAAGGAGAAGGAGCAGGCAGCGGTGAGCCAGGCTGTAACGGAAGACCAGTAGAAGACGGGAGGCTAAGAACCTGGCGAAGCATGGAGCTAGGCGGTGGCAGAGACGAAGGTGACGGTGGAGCGAAGAACACTCGCGGCGTTGCAGTGCCACCAGCACCAGTAGCTCCAGCACCTCCTGCAGCTCCAAAACCTCCAGCGCCAGCACCCTCAGCAGCTCCAGAACCTCCAGCTCCGGCGCCACCAGCGCCAGCACCTCCAACAGCTCCAGAACCTCCAGCGCCAGCACCCGCAGCAGCTCCAGAACCTCCAGCTCCAGCGCCACCAGCGCCAGCACCTCCAACAACTCCAGAACCTCCAGCGCCAGCACCCACAGCAGCTCCAGAACCTCCAGCTCCAACACCACCAGCAGTAGCACCCCCAGAACCGGCACCTCCAGCTCCAGGGCCTCCAACCTCAGAGTCGATAGCAGCATCTCCAGGTCCAGCAGGACCTCCAGTTCCAGCAGCTCCAGTACCTCCAGACGAGCACCTCCCGGACCAGCTGCTCCAGGAACTCCAATAGAAACAACTCCAGTAGCAGAGTCACCAGCTCCAGCGCCTCCCGCAGTAGGGCCCCTAGCTCTAGCAGTGCGACCCTGACGGCTAACGTACCACTCACGCAGCTGCTGTGGGGAGAGAGGGATAGCGCCGGCTCCAGTGCCTCCAACACCAGCGCCTCCCGCAGCACGGCCCCCAGCTCCAGCAGCTCGACCCTGACGGCTAACGTACCACTCACGCAGCTGCTGTGGGGAGAGAGGGAGACGACGACGAGAGTGCAGCGGCGAGGCACCAGCGGAGCGACTACGGAGAGGGCCGCTCCAGGGAGACTACTCACCAGACGCCTCAGCGCTCCCAGGTGCAGCACCCCCAGACTCAGTACCCCCAGGCTCAGCACCCCCAGGCTCCGCACCCCCAGGCTCAGCACCCCCAGGCTCCGCACCCCCAGGCTCAGCACCTCCAGAAGCAGCACCCCGAGTAGGACCACCCTCAGCAGGACCTGAGTCACCAGTGACCTCAACCGGCGCAGTCAAGGGAGGAGGGTCTACCTGAGACACACCTGAAGGAGCAGGACCGGGAGCGGGAAGGGGGTCAACCTGGGGAGCACCTGGAGCGAGGAAGAGCGGCGGGGGGGGGAGAGGGGCAGTGCGGTAGGGGAAGAGACGGTAAAAGGGAACCGACTCGTCGAACGTGACGTCCTGAGAGGGGAAGACACGGCGTGAGGTGGGGTGGTAAAACTGCCAACCAGGCGCGTCAGGGACAAAGCCAAGGAAGACACAGGGAACAGCGCGGGCGGAGAGCTTGTCCGCGGTGGTATCGCGGACAAAGGCACGAGAACCCCAGACCCGGAACACCGACGCATCGCCAACCTCCCCCGTCCACAGCAGTGTAGGCGAGGTCTCCGGCAAGGAGACACGGGGCCAGAGGTTGAGCTGATGCGCGGCGTAGCGGACCGCAAACGGCCACAGAAAATGGGGGGCAGCCGCATGGACCATGGAGGTACGAGCGACCTCCATGACCAAGCCAATGCGGCGTTCAGCAACCCCATTCTGCTGCGGAGAGGCCGGAAGCGTGAACGTCTGGCGAATGCCCTCCCCACGACAAAATCTCTGCAGAAGGTCGGAGGAAAACTCCCCACCTCTGTCAGAGTGCAGACGCAGGACGGGAAACTCCGTTCCGAACCGCTCACGGAGCTGGAGACGGGCAGCGCGGATCCAAGGGATCAAAACATCAGGGACCTCACCCTTGGTGCGCAAGGGGAAGACCGTGGTGTAACGCGAGTAGTCATCAACAACCAGCAGGAAGTACCGCTCGCGGTCCTGCCCACTGACGTGGGCTGGGCCCCACACGTCCATATGCAGGGTCTGCAGGGGAGCAGTCGTCGGGGGAAACGAGGAGGAGTGAGGAGCGGCGCGCTGCCGCCCCTCGACACAGGGAAGACAGGGAGGAGCAGGCGAGGGTGGGAGGGGAGGGAGAACCCTGGGAAGACCAGAGACAAGGACACGGCGGTGCATGCTACAAAGGCGCTCCACCGAGGGGTGACAAAGACGGTGGTGCCAAAGGAGGGTCTGGTGCGACAAAGCGCGACACGAGCAAGGGGCCGCTAGCTGACCTGACGCAGATGCAGACGCAGCGACCTGAGGGGACACAGTAGTCAGTGTGTACAGACTCGAGCCAGGCGCACGGGTAAACGTGGCCAGGTGCTGGCCCGTCCGGGAGCACGTACAGTGGGTCACGCGCTGACCTTCAGGAGTAAACTTGTCAATCCACTGGTCCTGGAGGTCAGCACCACTCACCAAGTTTGTAGAGAACGAGGGGAGGTCAAGACCTGACAGGGAGCCAGACGGGACCGCCGGACACGGCAGGACCGTGGAGGAGTGCGCAAGGACTGGACCCCCAGAGGGGTCTGCCAAGGAGACTGCAACCGACTGAGCGGCGTGAGGGTGGTGCTGTCGCGAAAGAAGGAGCGGGAAGCACCTGGGTCAAGTGTGAAGGTGTACCAGGCCTCAGCAGGTGCAGTACCAGAGAGAGCAGACTCACCAGCACCTGGAGCAGCAGCCTCACCAGCACCTAGAGCAGGAGACGCACTAGCACCTAGAGCAGCAGCCTCACCAGCACCTAGAGCAGCAGGCTCTATACCCGGGTCAGGCGGTACGCACAGGTAACAGACACCGTCATCACTAGTAGGCAATGCATACATGGCAGTGAGAATAGCATCATAGTCAAGCGCAAAGATATCTACCCTCTGCCTAAGCAGCTCCAGCCAGGTGGGGAGCTCAGCCTCGTCGCCAAACTCGGTACGCCAGGCGTCGCTCAGACGGGCAAAGCAGCGGGACTGTGTGTGACCAAGCGTCCCCCAAGCCTGACCAGCCCGATCACCTGTGCGAATGACGTACGGGCAGCGAACGGTACTCCGAGACCCTCTACTCTGAGCGTACCACTCACGAAGCTGCTGGGGCGTAAGTGTCTCGCGTGGACGCCGCTGCAGCTGCAGCTGGCCACTGCCAGACGCTCCCAACTGACCAGCTCTAGGGCGACAGCCACGACGGCTACCGCCACAACCCCAACTAGCGTACCACTCACGAAGCTGCTGGGGCGTGAGAGACTCGCGCGGAGCTGCATCTGGCCACCGCCAGTAGCAGCAGTAGCAGTAGTAGCAGCAGTAGCAACAGCAGCAGCCTAGCAGCAGTAACAGAAGTAGCAGCAGTAGCAGCAGTAGCAGCGCGGTAGGCAGGCAGGCAGGCAGATGGCGCGGCAGCGCGCAAACAAGGCATGCGCGCGGGAAGCGCGGGTAGGGCAGGTGCTCACCAGTGGCGGGAAGGGCAGGCGCTCGCCGGGCGAGCAGGGCCAGCGCTCGGCGGGCGGCGGCAGGGTAGGCACACGACGGCGGCGACGGTGGGGCCGCAAAGCAGCTGCAGAGTAGGGCCGCGTAAGTTGCAGGGCTGGGGCCACGACAGCGGCAGGGCAGGGCCGCGGCAGCTGCTGCAGGGCGGGGCCGTGTCGACGGCAGGGCGGGGCCAGGCGGGGCCGCGTTGGCGGCAGGGCGGGGCCGCGACAGCGGCAGGGCGAGGCCGCATCGGCGGCAGGGCGGGGCCGCGACAGCGGCAGGGCGGGGCCGCGTCGGCGGCAGGGCGGGGCCGCGACAGCGGCAGGGCGGGGCCGCGTCGGCAGCAGGGCGGGGCCGCGACAGCTGCAGGGTAGGGTCGCGTCGGCGGCAGGGCGGGGCCGCGACAGCGGCAGGGCGGGGCCGCGTCAGCGGCAGGGCGGGGCCGCGACAGCGATCTGGCGGGGCCGCGTCAGCGGCAGGGCGGGGCCGCGACAGCGACCTTGCAGGGCCGCGTCGGCGGCAGGGCGGGGCCGCGACAACGGCAGGGCGGGGCCGCGTCAGCGGCAGGGCGGGGCCGCGTAAGCGGCGGGGCGGGGCCGCGACAGCGACCTGGCGGGGCCGCATCGGCTGCAGGGCGGGGCGGCGCTCTGGCCTGATGGGCCTGCAGGGGCGGCTCGCGGGCCTGCAGGGGCGGCGCGCGGGCCTTACGGGCCTGCAGGGGCGGCGCGCTGGCCTTACGAGCCTGCAGGGGCGGTGCACTGGCACTAAGCAACAAGAACAGCACAGTGATCTCTAGCTAGCAAGAGCAAGCATGCAGGTATATATATATACATCATAGTACAAGCAGAGACTACAGCAAGTGTGGAAACGTAGGCACAAGGCCCAACAAAGTGAAAAAGCGCTGATGGTCACCAGACGGAAGTACCTTGGTGAATATATCAGCAGTGTTGGCCCGAGTGGCCACGTGAGCAAGGCGAAGCTGACCCCGCTGCTGCAACTCTCAAGCCAGGAAGTAACGCAGAGCGATGTGCTTCGTTCTGTGCTCCAGTCTGTGCTCCTGACACAAGGCAATGGCGGCCTTGTTGTCTACATACAGAACTGGAGGAGAACGAGGCCGCTCTCCCAGGTCGGTCAGCAGGTAGGTGAGCCAGCATAACTCCTGTGCAGCCATGGCTGTGGCGTAGAACTTAGCCTCACAACTAGAGCTGAGAACAGAAGACGAGCTTGTAGACCGCCAAGAAACAGAGCCGGAGCCAAGGCTGAATGTGTAACCCTGTGACGACCGTTGTGTAGCCTGGTCATCAACCCAAGAAGCGTCTGAGTGCCCAGTGAGGACAACTGGACTCCGCCCTCCAAGCACGAGCCACATGCCCGATGTACTGCACAAGTAGCGCAGTACCCTCTTAGCAGCATCCATGTGCACCTTTCGGTGCCGACCAGGAGCCACGTAGCGAGCCAGAAGGCCAAGAGGGTACGCAAGGTCAGGACGAGTGCAGGTCATCAGGTACATGAGGCAGCCCACTAGCTCTGGGTAAGGACCACTCGGCTCTACGGACTCGTCCGAAGGTGGAGCTGAGAGCAAGTGACCTGTAGCCAGAGGAGTGTGCTGTGCTGAGGACCAGGTGAAGCCGAAGCGCTGAAGGACCTGCTGCACCATGTGTGACTGAGTCAGTGTGATGGTGCGGCGTGCTCTGTCCTGGGTGATCTGCAAGCCAAGGTAGCTGCGCAGCTCACACAGGTCTGTGTACGTGTGTCTCTTCGGCAGCTCCGACTTCACCAGGGCTAGAGCCTTAGTGTCAGCAGTGGCAAAGACCAAGTCGTCGACGTACACGAGGATGTAGAACGGCGGCAGCGAAGTGTCGGTGCGCAGAAACAGCGACGGGTCAGCAGTCGAAGGAGCAAACCCAAGAGCTGCAAGTGTCGTCCTCAGTGTGTCGTGCCACTCACGTGGCACCTGGCGGAGACCGTAGACTGACCGCCGAAGGCTCCACTGGGTACCAGGAGGGAACGACCCAGTGAAGCCGGGTGGGCGGCGCAGCCAGATCTCCTCGTGCAGGCTGCCCTGTAAGAAAGTTGTGCTGAAGTCAAGCGAGTGAAGCTCGTAGTCACGCTGAGCGGCAACGTGCAGCAGCACCCGAAGAGTGGTCATCTTCGGGGTGGGGGAGAAAGTCTGGAAGAAGTCAACTCCCTCTCGCCGACTGAAACCACGAGCAACGTAACGAACCTTGAAGACAGGCGGAGAACCAGGCGGCCGCTTTACCCTGAAAATCCACATGCCACTGACGATGTTCGCCCCAGGAGGGGGAACCTTGTCGACGTACGTGCCTGTGGACTTCCAGGATGCCATCTCTGCTTCCATGGCTGTCTACCACTGAGAGGAGTACTCATCCGCGATCGCCTCAGTGTAAGAGCGCGGGGCGGGATGTCTGGTGCATCCGGGTCTCCCTCAGGGGCAAGCAGCATGGCCACGAGATGAGGCGCAGCGGCGGCAAGACACTCAAGGTCCTCCTGCCTGTCCTCAAGGACGTCCGTGCCAAGAGCACACTCACCCCCGACGGACGAAGGACAGACAGACTCAGACTCAGCAACAAGACTAGCAGAGTAGTCTAGACGACAGGCAGCAGCAAAGTCAACCAGCTCAGCGACAAAGGCAGACGCAGTAGTAGACTCAAACGACGGGTCAGTGACAACAGTGGCTAGCAAACGCGTGACAGTAGGGTGCTCAGCACGAAACCGATCAGAATCAGGGTCCGTAACGACAGGCAGAGAAGACGCAGGAGGAGACAACAGAGGAACACACTGCGGAGGAGAGGAAGGACGACGGACTACAAGGGAAGGGCCGGAGACAGCCGGCTGACGCTGACGAGGAACACGACGACTGGAACGACCAGAACGGACAGGTGAGACAGGACGCGACGCAGGCTCACGACGCTCAGCAAGGCCCCCTGTCTGCTCAGTGTAAGGAGAAGGAGCATGCAGAGGTGAGCTAGTCTCTAACGTAAGACCAGTAGATGACGGGAGGCTAAGAACCTGGCAAAGTACGTAGTCAGGCGGTGGCAGAGACGACGGAGACGGCGGAGCAAAGAACAGGCGCGGCTGTGCAGTGCCACCAGCACCAGCAGCTCCAGCACCCTCAGCAGCTCCAGCACCTCTAGCAGCTCCAGCACCCTCAGCAGCTCCAGCACCTCCAGCAAGTCCAGTACCCTCAGCAGCTCCAGTACCTCCAGCAGCTCCAGCGTCCTCAGCAGCTCCAGCACCTCCAGCAGCTCCAGTACCCTCAGCAGCTCCAGAACCTCCAGCAGCTCCAGCACCCTCAGTAGCTCCGGCCCCTCCTGGTGCAGCACCCCCAGAACCGGCACCTCCAGTCCCAGGGTCTCCAACCGCAGTGCCACCAGCAGCAGTACCCTCAGACACACCACCGCCAGCCCCAGCAGCTCCAGTACCCCAAGTACGAGCACCTCCGGGACCAGCGACACCAGCACCTCCAGCAGGCAAAGGACCAGCACCACTCCCAGCTCCAGTGACGCCAGCAGAAGAACCCCCAACAGTAGAGCCCTGAGGTGCAGAAGCGCGACGCTGACGGCGACCGTACCAGTCGTGCAGCTGCTGGGAGGTGAGAGGCACACGCGGACGAAGACGGCTACTCCAAGGAGACCGCGTAACAGCAGTCTCAGAACCCTCAGGCGACTCACCCCCAGACTCAGTACCCCCATGCGTAGCACCCCCAGACGCAGCACCCCCAGGCTCAGGACCTCCAGGCTCCTCACGCGGAGGCTCAGCACCTCCAGGCTCCGCACCCTCAGGCTCCTCACGCTCAGCACCCCCAGACTCAGCACCCCCACGCTGCGCACCCCCAAGCTCCGCACCCCCAGGGACAGCACCACTCCCACCAGAACCGGAGTCACCAGTGACCTCAACAGGCGCAGGGACGGGATGGTCTACCTGAGAAACACCTGAAGGAGCAGGGCCTGGCGCAGGGAGGGGGTCTACCTGGGGAGGACCTGGGGTGAGAAAGAGTGGCGGGAGGGGGCGAGGACCAGTGCGGTAGGGGAAGAGGCGGTAAAAGGGGACCGACTCGTCAAAGGTGACGTCCTGAGACGCAAAGACACGGCGCGAGGCGGGGTCGTAAAACTGCCAGCCAGGCGCGTCAGGGACAAAGCCAAGGAAGTCGCAAGGAATGGCACAAGGGGAGAGTTTGTCCGCAGCGGTATCGCGGACAAAAGCACGAGCACCCCAGACCCGGAAACGCGACGCGTCGCCAACCTTCCCCGTCCACAGCAGTGTGGGCGAGGTCTCCGGCAAGGAGACACGGGGCCAGAGGTTGAGCTGATGCGCGGCGTACCGGACCGCAAACGGCCACAGAAAATGGGGGGCAGCTGCATGGATCATCGAGGTACGAGCGACCTCCATGACTAAGCCAATGCGGCGCTCAGCAACCCCATTCTGCTGCGGAGAGGCCGGAAGCGTGAAAGTCTGGCGGATGCCGTGCTCCGCACAGAAGGCCGTCAGGAGGTCTGAGGAGAACTCACCACCTCTGTCAGAGTGCAGACGCAGGACAGGAAAGTCCGACTGGAACCGCTCGCGGAGCTGGAGACGAGCAGCGCGGATCCAGGGGATGAAAACATCAGGGACATCCCCCTTGCGCTGCAAAGGGAAGACCGTGGTGTAACGCGTGTAGTCGTCGACAACCAGCAGGAAGTACCGCTCGTGGCCCTGTCCACGGACGCGGGCTGGGCCCCACACGTCCAGGTGGAGAGTCTGCAGTGGAGCCTCTGTGGGAGGGAACGAGGAGGAGTGAGGAGCGGCGCGCTGCCGCCCCTCGACGCAAGGAATGCAGGGCGGCGCAAGCGAGGGAGGGAGGGCAGGCAGAGACCTGGGAAGACCAGAGACCAGGAAGCGAGAGTGCATGCTATGCAAGCGAGGCAGGGAGGGGTGACCAAGGCGGTGGTGCCACAGGAGAGTGTCGTGCGACAGCCGACGACACTCACACTGGGTAGCTACCTGAGCAGACGCGTGTAACTGGGGAGACAAAGGGGCGGAGCGCGACGCAGTGGTGAGGGTGTACAGACTGGACCCTGGCGCACGAGTGAACGTGGCCAGGTGGCGGCCGGTCCGGGAGCACGTGCAGATCGCCACACACTGCCGGCCAGGGGTGAAGGCATCAACCCCCGCATCCTGGAGGACAGCGTTGCTCACCAAGCTCGTAGAGAACGAGGGGAGGTGGAGACCAGAAAGCTCACCAGACGGGACCGCCGGACACGGAAGCACAGTGGAAGACCGTGCAAGCACTGGGCCCCCAGAGGGGTCAGCGAGTGAGACAGGAACAGGTGCAGGGAGGGGAGTGACTGTGGTACTGTCGCGAAAGAAACCAGAGTCAAGTGTAAAGGTGTGCAAGGCCTGTGCAGGCGCAGTACCAAGGGGAGCAGGCTCACAAGCACCTAGTGCTGCAGGCGCTATACCAGGATCCGGCGGCACACACAAGTAGCAGTCACCCCCAGCACTAACAGACAATGCATACATAGCAGCAAGAATAGCCTCATAGTCAAGATCAAAGATAGGTACATCACGCCTAAGCAGCTCTGCCCAGTTGGGGAACTCAGGAGCATCAGGAAACTTGGCGCGCCAGGCGTCGCTAAGCCGAGCGAAGCAGCGCTGCTCAGTGTGAAACCCTGTGCACTGGCGACCAGTGCGGGGACCTGTGCGAATGATATAGGGGCAGTGACCAGGACCCCCAGAAGCCCCACGTCCGGCATACCAGTCAAGAAGCTGCTGGGAAGTGGGGGTCTGGAGCTGACGCTGCTGCTGCTGCTGCTGCGGCTGCGACTGCTGCTGGCCCTGACCACCACTGCCACCACCGCTCCCTCCTCCCCCACCGCCGCTCCCTCCTCCCCCACCGCCGCTGCTACCACCTCCACCGCTCCCAGTGCCTCCGCCGCCCCCACCACCACCTCCACCACCTCCACCCCCACGACCACCTCCACCACCTCCACCTCTCCCGCCGCCTGCACCACCGCCACCTCCACCGCCACCCCCACCTCCCCTGCCACCCTTGCCGCCCCTGCCGCTGCGACGCTTCCCACTAGGAGCGGAAGCAGCCCCGACCTCCTCAGCACCAAGGTAGTCGTGAGCAGCAGCTGCGGAGGCATAGGAGGGGGTGAGAGGGGAGGGGGAGCACCCCTCAAAGAGGGGAGAGCGAGGAGTGCCACGAGCAGCACCTACAGCGAGGATGTTCTTCTATGTTGCGAGGAGGTGCTTCTCGAAGTCGTCGACAGTGAGAGTGGGGGGGTCTAGCGCGAGGAAGTGGTCCCTGACTGAGCTAAGAGTGTCAGGGAGGCGGGTGACGAGGAAATAGAGAGTGAAGTACATCGGGGGGGGGGGGGGGGGGGGGGGGGGGGGGTTTGCGGCGCGGAACTCGGCTGAAAGGGCGGCACGAAAGCGAGTGTCAGTAGCGCGTAGGTGGGAAATGAGGTCCTCAGCAGTGGTGAACGAGGAAAGGTCGGGGAACAGGTAGGGTAGCATGAGCCGACCTATGGCTGCAGTGGCCGGGGAGGAGTAGCGCGCAACTACAGCGTCGTACAGCGTCTTAGCAGTTTTGTGCTGGCTGAAATGCGCGCGCTCAGTAATCGGCAGATGGTTCCTAATAGCTAGGCGTGCAGCAGCATCGCGAGTCTGCCACTTCGAGCGTTCGAGAGCAGGAGCATCGGCACCAGGAGCAACGGCAGTGCCAGACACGTAATCGAACAGTGAAACGCCCTCTTTGGCATCGGTCAGGAGGAACAGTTGGAGATCATCTAACCACACAGCGAACTCTATGGGGCGACCGTCAGGCTCGAACGCGAGAACGTTAGGCGTCGTCATAATGGCAGCAGGCAGAGGCAGGAGGCAGCAGGTAGCAGACAAGAGGCAGCAGGCACCAGGCCACAGGCAAAGACAGAGGCAGCAGGCAGCAGGCAGGAGACAGCAGGCAGGAGCGGCCGCACGCGAGCTCCTAAAGCAGCAGCGGGCCGCGCAGGCGGCCGACGCGATGCGCGGCGCAGTGGCGGGCCCGCTGGCGACACACGCGGCGCGCGGGGCGACGGCGGGCTGTACGCGACGGCGGGCTGCGCGCGGCGGCGGGCTGCGCGGGCGACGCGGGCCGGCGCGCGGCGCTGCAGCAGAGGCGCGCGCTAAAGACTGTGACGCGCGCGCGAAAAAAAAAGGTGACGCGCGCTGCAGCCGAGGCGCGCGCGGGCAGTAGGCAAGGCAGGCAAGCAGTAGTTAGGGAAACACAGTTAGGTGGGCCCGATTCTTAGGTCCTAGAGACCTGCTCTTGTTACTATGTTAAGAACTACCGTCATCGCCCGGATATAAGACATATATGTCTTATCTCGTACACGGGCAAAAATGCTTGAGTTATCTTGTAAACGGGATGGTTTAGGGTGTCTTATAAGTCTTATAAATGAAAAAAAAAATAAGTTGACTGTAACACTTGCAAAGTGTGTAGAAAACACCCAGAGACCAGATTCATTGAAACAGGCCGACGTCGGTGGTGATGCATGCAGCGCCCACACTTGGCACGTGAGGGAGCTGCCACCGCTGGCAATATTCCTCTGTGCTGGCAGCATCTAATGATGCTGCCAGCGTCGTTTTGCTGCCAGCAGCGCAGGGATGCTTCCAGAACGCTGCTGGCAGCACGTTGGCAGCATGAGGGCTGTCCTCTACGAGGAGATGCCTCGTAGAGGAGCGGCTCGGCACCTGTGGATGGGGCACTCTGGCTGGGGGGGGTAGTCGGCCTCTCACTTCATTTGGTGCTCAAGGCTTTAGGAATACTCGTCTCAACCTTGCTCTTGGCAGGCTTTCTAACCATGCGCAGCAAAGTACCCCCAGGCTCGTCCTCTCCTCGTCCTCACGTGCAGGTGAATAACTACGGGCGAATTAACTCGCCCGGCGATGACATCCGTGTAGCCATGGCGAAGAACGCGAGCAAGGCGGGAAGTCCTACCGCGGCCTCCGGTGCGAGCTGTGACGGGGACGACGGAGAAGAAGCGAACGGCGACGACGCCGAGGAGGATTGGCCGGAGAACGGCCACGACGACAGCGCTTCGGGCGACGAATTAGGTCCTGCCGACATCGAGGAGGACGAATGGTGGAATCGGCCGGTCGGGAGCGACGACGAGGTGGAAGAGTGGCGGGCTGGAGATTCGGACAACGACGGAGGTGAAAATGCGAATGGTGACAACGCGGAGGCAGCGGCGGATGCACAGGAAGCGGCGATGGATGCGAATGAGGAGGCTGAAGACGGCGCGGCCGCAGTTGCGGATGCGGATGCTGTGGCAGAGTCGGACACGGTTGCTGCGGATGCTGTCTTATTTGACGGTGAAAGCGGCGACGACGACCCATGGAGCCTTGGGACAGACGACGACGTTCCGCTACTGAAGCGGAGGCTGCGCCATCGCCTACAGTCCAAGTCGAAGCGGGCCTGCGTGGTGCTCTCTGACGACGACAGTCCGGGGGAGGAGCGTCGCCCGAAACTCACCGCTGCGGAGAAGGGAAAAGCCAAGGTCGCAGAAGCCCCTGCTAAGGCCCCTGCTCGTCGCCGCACAAGCAACAAGAAGCGGACATCCGACGGAGACCCGGGATCTAGCAAGGGTGCGGCTAAGAAGAAGGCGAAGAAGGCGCCGAATCCTGACGACATCGTCGTGAACGAGACTCTAGGCAGCGACGATGAGTACGCGGCGGCGGCGGGCCCGATTCCCACGTTCCCTGAGAAGGTCACGCCGAAGGACCCCACCCTCCATAATCCAACACCGGCCCACCTTCCCCTCGCAGCAAGGACACTACGAGGAAGCGCCACAGTTGGACCGTGCGTGAGAAGCTTAAGTGGGCGCGCCGCTATCTGGAGCTCGGCTCCTTGAAGAAGACGAGCGTGGAGTCAACCGCGTCCATCGCCTGCATCAGACGCTGGAGTGCGGAGGCGGCTGCGGGCGTCTACAAGGGCGCGGCTAACTGCCGCAAGCGGATGCACGGGGGGGGGCGCCACTCACACTACCCCGACATGGAGGCAGCGTTGTACCGCTACATCTGCCTTCAGCGCGCTAACGGGGTGGCCATCTCGGTGAAGGACACCCAGAAGTGGAGCCGCGAGTGGATGAAGAAGCATCACGCCGGCAAGAACTGGAACGCGAGCTCTCACTGGAGCCAACGTTTCCGTGACCGCTGGAACCTGGTGATGCGGGTGAAGACCAAGGTCGGCCAACGACTGTCGGCAGGTGCGTGTTGAAGGAATTCGTGTCGCGCGCGGGCTATTGAATGCATGTCCCTCACCCAGTGTCTAACCATCCCGTGTTTCCGTTGCGCGTGTACCGTTTGCAGAGTGCGCGAAGGACTGCGAGTCCTTCTGGAAGTTCGTGCGCATCAACAGGGCGCGGCACAACATCGACTTGGCCCGCATCATCAACGCGGACCAGACTCCACTATTCGTGGAGATGCCAGCCGAACGGACGATCGAGCACCGCGGCGCGCGCTCGGTCCCAATCCGCACTGCAGGCTACCAAAAAACGCGCTTGACGGTGATGCTCGCGTGCACTGCATCCGGGGAGAAGCTGCGGCCGTGGGTGTGGTTCAAGATGAAGAACGTCCCCAACTGTGAGATTCCGGAAGGTAAGCGTAATGAATTCAACCGTGCGACTGCCTGATGAGCGTGCCCCACTGTGCTGAAGCCCGTCTGTCCCTTGTGTGCCTGGCAGGAATCGTGGTCCAAGCACAGGACAATGGGTGGATGGACGAGAGCGCTGTGCAGACCTGGCTGTCCAAGGAGGTGCTGCCCCATCTGAACCCCCAGCGCGGCCAGAACGCGAGGCGTGCGATGCTGGTGTTGGACTCCTACCGCGGTCACATCACCCAGACCATGCTTCAGTCGTACCGCACGCACAGCATTACCCCTGCAGTCATCCCAGCGGGTTTTACGAGCCAGATTCAACCCCAAGACGTCTCAATCAACCGGTGCTTCAAGGCTGCTGTGCGAGCGCGCTACGCCAGGTGGTTCATGCGTGAGGGGATTCACCTGAAGACGAAGAAGGGTGGGTTGGTCCTTCATTTACGGTATTATTCCTGTTCTGTTTCCTGTCCTTGTCTTAAACATGCTCCTTCATGTCCGTGTCTCTAACATCTCGCTGCCCCGTCCTCAAACCCACCCGCAGGGAACCTGCGGAGGCCGCCGCACCCCGTGGTGCTGCAGTGGATCGCGGAGGCTTGGGATCAAGTCCCCAAGCAGATCATCATCGACGCGTTCCTGTTAGAATCACTAGCTAGGGAACGAGAAAAGGTGATGATTAGGTGAAGATTGGGGTCGAAATGGGGGATAGCCAGAGCAAGTAGTGGTCACAAGACCAGTCAAGAAGGGCAAAGCAAGCTCAGGGTGGATCTCGAGGAAACCACACAAATTCCGAGCACAAGCAAGTGGTCACAAGACCAGTTCACATGCAGTTTAATAATATAGCAAGGGGTACAGTGAGCACAACCTAGCAAGTGTAAGTATGCAGGTATATATATAGAGATCACAGTACAAACAGAGTCAAGAAGTAAGCAAGTGAGGCACAGTAGGCACAAGGCCTAGAACAGTACAGAAGCGCTGATGGTCACAAGGCTGAAGCGCCTTGGTGAACACATCAGCAGTGTTGGCCCGAGTGGCCACGTAACGCAGACGAAGCTGACCACGCTGCTGCAGCTCTCGAGCAAGGAAGTACCGTAGAGCGATATGCTTCGTTCTGTGCTCCAGTCTGTGCTCCTCACACAAGGCAATGGTAGCCTTGTTGTCGACGTACAGCACTGGAGGAGAACGAGGCCGCTCTCCCAAGTCGGTCAGCAGGTAGGTGAGCCAGCGTAACTCCTGTGCAGCCATGGCTGTGGCGTAGATCTCAGCCTCACAACTGGAGCTGAGAACGGAAGACGAGCGTGTAGAACGCCAAGAAACAGAACCAGAGCCAAGGCTGAAGGTGTAACCCTGAGACGACCGCTGAGTAGCCTGGTCGTCAGCCCAAGAAGCGTCTGAGTGCCCAGTGAGTACAACTCGGTCTCGTCCTCCAAGCACTAGCCCCATGCCCGACGTACTGCACAAGTAACGCAACACCCTCTTAGCGGCATCCATGTGCTCCTTCCGGTGACGACCAGGAGCGACATAGCGTGCAAGGATGCTAAGAAGGTATGCAAGGTCAGGTCGAGTGCAGGTCATCAGGTACATGAGGCAGCCCACAAGCTCTAGATACGGGCCACTCGGCTCTACGGACTCATCCGAAGGCAGAGCTGAGAGCGAGTGACCGGTAGGCAGAGGAGTGGGCTGAGGCGAGGAGTACGTGAAGCGGAAGCGCTGTGCTGCACCATGTGTGACTGAGTCAAGGTGATGGTGCGCCGTGCTCTGTCCCGGGTGATCCGCAAGCCAAGATAGCTTGTCAGTTCACCTAGGTCTGTGCACGTGTGTCTCTTCTGCAGCTCCGACTTCACGTGGGCGAGTGCCGTAGTGTCAGCAGTGGCAAAGACCAAGTCGTCGACGTACACGAGGATGTAGAGCGGCGACAGTGAAGTGTCGGTGCGTAGAAACAGCGACGGGTCAGCAGTAGAAGGAGCGAACCCAAGAGCCGCAAGTGTAGTCCTCAGTGTGTCGTGCCACTCACGCGGCGCCTGGCGGAGACCGTAGACTGGCCGTCGGAGGCTCCACTGGGTACCAGGAGGGAACGACCCAGTGAAGCCAGGTGGGCGGCGCAGCCAGATCTCCTCGTGCAGGCTGCCCTGCAAGAAAGCTGTGCTGAAGTCAAGAGAGTGGAACTCGTAGTCACGCTGAGCGGCGACGTGCAGCAGAACCCGAAGAGTGGTCATCTTCGGGGTCGGGGAGAAGGTCTGGAAGAAGTCAACTCCCTCTCGCTGACTGAAGCCTCGTGCAACGTAACGCGCCTTGAAGGCAGGCGGAGAACCCGGCGGCCGCTTCACCCTGAAAATCCACATGCCACTGACGATGTTCGCCCCAGGTGGGGGAACCTCGTCGACGTAGGTGCCTGTGGACTTCCAAGAAGCCATCTCTGCGTCCATGGCTGTCTGCCACTGAGAGGAGTACTCACCCGCGATCGCCTCAGCGTACGAGCGCGGGGTCGGGATGTCTGGAGCATCCGGGTCTCCCTCAGGGGCAACCAGCATGGACACGAGATGAGGTAACGCAGCGGCAAAGCACTCAAACTCCTCCTGCCTGTCCTCAAGGACGTCCGTGCCAAGAGCACACTCACCCCCGACGGACGAAGGACAGACAGACTCAGACTCAGACTCAGCGACAAGGCTAGCGGCGTAGTCTAGACGACAAGCGGCAGCAAAGTCAACTAACTCAGCGACTAGAGCAGACGCAGCAGAGGACTCAAAGGAAGGGTCAGTGACAACTGTGGCGAGGAGACGCGTGACAGTAGGACTGGCAGCACGAAGGGAGTCAGACTCCGGGTCAGCAAGAGTAGGAAGAGAAGACGCAGGAGGAGACGGCAGAGGGACACGCTGAGGAGCAGTGGAAGGACGAAGTGCCATCTGGTGAGTGCCTGGGACAGCAGGAGGACGCTGACGCGGAACACGACGACCAGTGTGAGCAGCACGAACAGGTGACGCACGACGAGACTCTGGCGACGCAGGACGAGACTCAGGCTCACGACGTTCTGTAAGACCTCCAGTCGGACCAGTGTAAGGAGAAGGACCAGGGAGTGGCGAGGCAGGCGGTAACTGTGACTGCGACTGGACAGGCGGAGGACACTCTAAGGAGGGAGCAGGACTAGGGGGAGGCGGCTGACCAAGAACCTGCTGAAGGAGCGGAACGAAGTACGGCCGCGGCCGCGCAGCGCCTCCAGAACCAGCAGAGGCACCACCAGTACCCTCAGCTCCAGGGTCTCCAGCTACACCAGCAGCACCAGCTCCCGGGTCCGCAGCACCAGCAGTAGCTCCAACTCCAGGGTCCTCAGCTCCAGCAGCAGCTCCAACTCCAGGGTCGGCAGCACCAGCAGCAGCTCCAACTCCAGGGTCCGCAGCACCAGCAGCAGCTCCAACACCCGGGTCCGCAGCACCAGCAGCAGCTCCAACACCCGGGTCCTCAGCACCAGCAGCAGCTCCAGTAGTAGGAGTACCTCTAGCAGCTCCAGCAGCACCAGCAGTACCACCAGTACCAGCAGTACCTCCAGCAGCGTCAGTAGCACCAGCACCTGCAGCACCTCCAGGAGCACCAGCAGCACCGCCAGCAGCAGTAGCACCTCCAGCACCAGGGTCCGCGACACTAGGAGCGCCACTCCGGAGACTGCAGCGCCGCGCGTACCACTCTCGGAGCCGCTGGGGAGAGGGCAGCTCCCGCCTAGGAGGGGAAGCACTAGCACCAGCTCCAGCAGCACTCCTAGCTCCAGAGGCACCTCTCCTGAGGCTGCAGTACTGTAAGTACCACTCACGCAGCTGCTGTGAGGAGAGAGCTCCTCCAGGTGTAGTACTCCCAGGCTCAGCACCTCCAGACTCAGCACCCCCAGACTCAGCACCCCCAGACGCAGCACCCCCAGACTCCGCAACCCCAGGCTCCGCACCCCCAGGCTCCGCACCCCCAGGCTCCGCACGCTCAGGCTCAGCACCCCTAGCAGGACGAGAGTCGACAGCTACCTCGACAGGCTCAACCGGGTCTACCTGGGACACACCTGAGGGAGCGGCACCCTGAGGGGGGAGGGGGTCTACCATAGCAGCACCTGGGGCGAGGAAGAGAGGCGGGGGGGGGAGCGGGGCAGTGCGGTAGGGGAAGAGGCGGTAGTAGGGCACGGACTCGTCAAAAGTGACGTCCTGTGAGGGCAGGACACGGCGCGAGGTGGCGTGGTAAAACTGCCAACCAGACGCGTCCGGGACAAAGCCAAGGAAGACACAAGGAACAGCGCGGGAGGAGAGCTTGTCCGCGGACGTATCGCGAACAAAAGCTCGAGATCCCCAGACCCGAAAACGCGACGCATCGCCAACCTCTCCCGTCCAACGCAGTGTCGGGGAAGTCTCCGGCAAGGAGACACGGGGCCAGAGGTTGAGCTGATGCGCAGCGTATCGGACCGCAAACGGCCACAGAAAGTGGGGGGCAGCCGCATGGATCAAGGAGGTACGAGCGACCTCCATGACCAAGCCAATGCGGCGCTCAGCAACCCCATTCTGCTGTGGAGAGGCCGGAAGCGTGAACGACTGGCGGATGCCGTGCTCCGCACAGTAGGCTGCCAAGAGGTCGGAGGAGAACTCACCACCTCTGTCAGAGTGCAAGCGCAGGACAGGAAAGTCCGAGTGGAAACGCTCGCTGAGCTGGAGACGAGAAGCGCGGATCCAAGGGATCAAAACATCAGGAACCTCACCCTTGGTGCGCAAGGGGAAGACCGTGGTGTAGCGCGAGTAGTCGTCAACAACTATCAGGAAGTACCTTTCCTGACCCTGACCACAGACGCGGGCTGGGCCCCACACGTCCATGTGGAGCGTCTGCAAGGGAGCAGTCGTCGGGGGAAACGAGGAGGAGTGAGGAGCGGCGCGCTGCCGCCCCTCGACACAGGGAAGACAGGGAGGAGCAGGCGAGGGTGGGAGGGGAGGGAGAACCCTGGGAAGACCAGAGACAAGGTACCGTTTATGCATGGCACGAAGGCGCTGCACAGACGGGTGACCAAGTCGGTGGTGCCAGAGGACGGTCTCGTGCGCCAGAGAGCGACACGAGCAGGGGGCCGACAGCTGACCTGACGCAGACGCAGACGCAGCTACCTGAGGGGACTCAGTGGTCAGTGTGTACAGGTCCGACCCCGGCTGCCGAGTGAAGGTAGCCAGGTGACGGCCCGTCCGAGCACACGTGCAGTGTGTCACGCGCTCGTAGGCAGGGGTGAACTGGTGAACACCCCCGTCCTGGAGCGCACAACCCGCCACCAAGTTCGTAGAGAACGAGGGGAGGTGGAGACCTGACAGTGTGCCCGACGGGACCGCAGGACAAGGAAGGACAGTGGAGGAGGTCGCAATGACCGGACCCCCAGAGGGGTCAGCAAGGGAGACAGCAACTGGCCGAGCAAGCGGCTCAAGGGCAGTGCGGTCACGAAAGAAACAGCGAGAAGCACCTGAGTCCAGTGTGAAGGTGTGTAGTGCCTCAGTCGACTCAGTACCAGGGGGCGCAGACTCACTAGCACCTAGAGCAGCAGCCTCACCAGCACCTAGAGCGGTAGCCTCACTGGTCCGAATGCCCGGGTCGAGCGGAACACGCAGGTACTGAGCACTCTCTCCACTAATAGACATCACATACATGGCAGTGAGAATAGCATCAAAGTCTAGAGCATAGATATCAATGTTCTTTTTCATCAGATCAGCCCAGCGGGGCAGCTCAGTGGCATCAGGGAACTGAGTACGCCAAGCGTCGTCGAGGCGAGAGAAGCAGCGCTGCGTGGTGTGCGCCCTCCCACACGTCTGACCAGTGCGGTCACCAGTGCGGATGACGTACGTGCAGCTAAGGCCACCCCCCCCCCCCCGTGCTGAGAGTACCACTCACGGAGCTCCTGGGGCGACAGAGTGCGCTGCTGGCTCTGGCCACTGCCAGCGCCTCCACGACCACCACCGCCGCCGCCACCTCCTCGACCACCCCCTCCCCTGCCGCCGCCACGACCACCGCCACCCCCACCACCGCCCCCGCCCCTGCCACCTCCCCCGCCGCTGCCGCCACCACCCCCACCGCTGCCACTAGTCCCTCCAGCCCCACCACCACCCCCACCGCCTCCACCGCCCCCACCACCGCCTCCCCCGCCGTCACCTCCGCCTCCCTTGCCCCCTTTGCCCTTGCCGCTGCGGCGCCAGCTCGAAGTGGACGCAGTCCCGACCTTCTCAGCACCAAGGAGGTCGACAGCAGAAGCAGAGGCTACAGAGGGAAGAAGGGGGGAAGGGGAACACCCCTCAAAGAAAGGGGTGCGGGGGTCGCCACGAGAGGCACCTACAGCGACTATGCTAGCCTCAGCTGCAAGGAGTTCCTTCTCGAGGAGGGCAATGGTGAGCTCAGTGGGGCAGCGAGATAGGAAGTGATCCCTGACTGCACGCAGAGTGTCAGGGAGGCGGGTGACTAGGTGGTAGAGAGTGAGCCAGAGCGGGGGGGGGTTCGTGGCAAGAAACTCATCGGGCATAGCGGCACGGAAGCGGGCCTCACTAGTACGGAGGTGCGTGATGAGGTCAGCGACTGTGTGGAAAGAGGCCAGGTCGGGGAACAGGTAGGGGAGTGAGAGACGGCCTAGCGCGGCAGAGGCAGGTGAGGAGTAGCGGGCAACGACAGCGGTGTACAGTGCCTGTGCAGTCTTGTGCTGGCCAAAGTGCTCGCGCTCATCTATCGGCAGGGAGTTGCGAATAGCAAAGCGAGCGTGGGCGTCACGAGTCTGCCACTGTGAGCGGGCAGTGCTGTCAGCAGTAGCAGCAGGGGCAGTGGCATGGCCTAAGGCGTGATCGTACAGTGAGATGTCTTCCTTGGCAGTGAGTTGTAGGAATAGGTGCAGGTCATCGAGCCAGGTGTCAAACTTCACTGGGCGGCCCTCAGCATCGAAAGCTAGCACAGGGGGGCTAGCCATAGCGACAGTAGGAGCAGTAGTAGTAGTAGTAGTAGCAGAAACAGCAGTAGTGACAGTAGCAGTGACAGAATCAGGGGCGCGGCTCGGTAGGGCGGCGCGGCTCGGGCCGGGTGACGCGGTTCGGTGGGGCGGCTCGGCTCGGCTAGGCAGCGGCTATTCGAGGTGGGGCACGTGAGGGCGTGCAGGGCAGAGTGGGGCGGTCCGCACGGGGCACGAGGTGGCGAGCTAGCTAGGGCGGGGCCTGGTCGCACGAGGCCAGCAAGGGCGGGCTAGTGGGGCGGGGCCGGTACGCTAGGGGCACGCGAGGGTGTGCAAAGCGGCTGCTCTGGGTCCAGGGGCGGCTGCACCAGGGGCGGCTGCTTCAGGGGCCAGGGGCGGCTGCTCTAGGGTCCAGGGGCGGCTGCACCAGGGGCGGCTGCTTCAGGGGCTGTAGCAGCAGTAGCTTCAGTCAGGAGCAGCTGCAGTAAGCGCTGGAGTAGGAGCTGCAGCAGTAGCACTAGCTGTAGCAAGTGTAGTAGTAGGAGCTGCAGCAGTAGCACTAGCTGTAGCAAGTGTAGTAGTAGGAGCTGCAGCAGTAGCACTAGCTGTAGCAAGTGTAGTAGTAGGAGCTGCAGCAGTAGCACTAGCTGTAGCAAGTGTAGTAGTAGGAGCTGCAGCAGTAGCACTAGCTGTAGCAAGTGTAGTAGTAGGAGCTGCAGCAGTAGCACTAGCTGTAGCAAGTGTAGTAGTAGGAGCTGCAGCAATAGCACTAGCTGTAGCAAGTGTAGTAGTAGGAGCTGCAGCAGTAGCACTAGCTGTAGCAAGTGTAGTAGTAGGAGCTGCAGCAGTAGCACTAGCTGTAGCTGGAGTAGTTTCAGACAATAGTAGCTGTAGCAAGTGCCGTAGTAGCAGTGGCAGCAGTAGCACTAGTTGTAGCAGCACTAGCTTCAGTAGCAGCAGCAGTGAGTAACAGTAACACGGGCCGCGTGCGGGCCAGTCGCGGGCTGTAAGGGCTGCGTGCGGGCCTGGCGCGGGCTTTACGCGCTGGGTGCGAGCCTGACGTGAGCTGTACGGGCTGCGCGACGGCCTGGCGCGGGCTGTACGGGCTGCGCGACGGCCTGGTGCGGGCTGTACGGGCTTCGCGACGGGTCTACACGGGCTGTACAGGCTTCGCGACGGGCCTACGCGGGCTGTACGGGCTTCGCGACGGGCCTACGCGTTCAGGGGGGGGGTCGCACGTGACTAGGAGGAAAAAAAAAATCGCGCCTAGGGAACCGTCTCGCCTAGAGCACGGTTTCGAATTTCGCATTTCTCCTAGGGGCGCGACTCGGGCAGTAGATCGAAATAGTAGTGGTGGGCCCTTTTTAAAAAATCGGTCCTAAGGAGCATTGTGCTCTTAATACCATGTTAGAATCACTAGCTAGGGAACGAGAAAAGGTGATGATTAGGTGAAGATTGGGGTACAAGACTAGAGTGTCGAGACTATTTGTGTACCCCCTAAGGCTAGCCCCAATATAGCCTAGATACAATTATGCATATGTTTTGACAGTTCCGCCACTGTGGGATCTCAAGCAAGCTGGACGGAACGGAGAACCACCTGGTGATGTCTCACCTGCGCGCCAGGAGCACCACTGATGTCTCCGCGGACATGTCCCTCGGGGGGACCACAGGCGACAACACGCGCCTGCTCGGTCGGGCTCCAGAGGAGGAGGAGGAGGAGGAGGAGGCGATGCACGCGGAGGGCGTGCGGGAGGTGGCAGTGGCAACCGGCCTGGAGGTGCTGTACCAGGAGACCCCCAACTACCGCGGGGCGGCGGCCGAGGCTGACCGCATGATCGAGCCTAGGGAGACGGCTAGGCATGCCTGGCGAGTGCCAGACCTGGGTGTAGAGCCTGTTGTTAGCGCAGGCGAGGAGGCGGTGACTGAGGGGGGTTAGGTAGAAGTAGAGATTCATGAATGTATGCATGTACCCCCCTAAAGTAAAGAAGGCTCGTTTAGAAGACATCCCCTGTTTATAAGAAAACCCCTAAACCCCGGTTCTGATTATAAGACATATATGTCTTAACTCGTACACACAAATAGGTGTCGTATAAAAAGGCTAGCCTGTTTATAAGAGACACCCGTATAGTAGACAACCCCTGTCTACTATTCAACACTGTCTTATATCCGGGCGATGACGGTAAGGCAAGAATGATGAGATTAGGTCAAGGTTGGGGTACAAGGCTAGAATGTCGAGAAAGTTTTTGCACCCCCTAAGGCTAGCCCCAATATAGCCTAGATAATGATATGCATATGTTTTGACATTCGTATCCTCCTATCAATCTGACCTCCTATCAAGCTCACACTGAAAAATCCCCTAAACCCAAAACCTCTCGCTACTTTTCACAGGCTAAAGGTACAATCTTGATAGGAGGTGGCCTGATAGGAGGCCGTAGGAATACGCCCTAAGGTGTCAAACGAGTACAAAATGTGAGCGAAGGCATGAGCGAACATTTATACGCAAAATATACAAACGGTAACGCGATGCGTGCGAGCTGGCTAGTGCTACGCTGGAAGCGAGGCTTGGGCTAGTCCCGAAGCGTAGGCCGACACGGTCAGGCCAGCAGTGCGAGGTTTGGTGAAACAGTGCGCGCGAAGTTGGCGAAGCCCCGTTAGCAGTAACGGGCGAACAACGGCTGCTACTGTACGCGGTGTTGCAGGGTGCGTTAAGGAATATCGAGATAATTCCTTACCAATACTACAAAATGCTTTGCATAAGCTAAGAGATTGGAGATTGAACCCTCTAATTAAAGTTTCCTAGCTCAGATGGTATGTAGGGAAACTACCGGTATCTGTGGATGTGTGCGTAGGGTTTTGTTTGTGCATTCCTTCATACACTGTCAGATCATGCTAATCACATGTGAGTATAAGGGTGCGTTCCTGGCTAGTGTCAAACTTCCGGTCAAACTTCGTGTTTTCCGAGCCAGGGGCAATTTTTTGCGGGAAGACCCGAAGTGGGGCCAGCTGTGGGGCGAGCTTCGTGTCATCCCAGGACGACCGGAAGTTTGACACGAGCCAGGAACGCACCCTAACTCTCGAACTAGATGTTAAAGCCAGGATCTCAAGTAGTTTGGCTGTTTTGCAGTTAGTGAATTGTGTTAGGCTGTGATTGGTTGACGAGGTAGAGTAGTTGACGAGAGCTGAAACGAGGGATGCGAAGCAAACAAAAATCGCAGTGAACTTCCGAACCAACTAGGCACGGAAATCTGGTTGGGTTCCGAAGCTCATTTCCCAGCAATGTGTCTCACTTGCCGAAAAATCTCATGCACAGCAATTTGTTTTGCAATTGAGATTCACGGGCAAATCGGGGATCAGTCGCACACTGAACCTCCAACCCAACCACTCGATTTCGCCTAAACAAACAGGGTGACTCGAGCTGCAAGTGTTTTGCAATTGAAGCCAATTTCTCTTACTTGAGATCCTGGCTTTAAGGCCCGCGTCTCATATTTCACAACTCCCAACCAAGTGTAATACGCTTGAAACCGGATAACCACTTAAGCTGTCGCAACTTTGTTGGGTTTGGTTGGGAGCACTTTCGATTGGCTGCAGCCCCAACAGGCTGGGCAAGGCATGCACGACTACCGAACTGCATTCGCGCGAAACACACCACCAAGTGCGACGAAGGCAGAGCACACAGGGACCAAACGTAATACCACAACAGGAATAATATGAGACAGTTGAGCAACCACTTGCCTTACGCGAAAACCAGGAGGAAGAAGCGGTACAAATAGAATGTAAGGGATTGCATAGCAATAGCATATCCGCATGCGCGACAAGGGACGAAAAACGACGGAATGAACGATACGGAAAGGGACGCGACGGGACGGGAAGGGATGCGACGAAAGGGGAAGGGACGCGACGATGCGGGAAGAGACGTGACGGGACTGGACAGGACGCGACGGGACTGGACCGGGCGGGACGGGACCTGATGGAACGGGGGGGGACTCGACGGGACAGGACGTGACGGGACGGGAGAGACGGACGGGATGGACGCGACGGAACGAAACGGGACTTGAAGGGACGGGAGGAAAAGGGAGGAGACGCGCCGAAATTGGATGGACGCGGCAGGTCGGGAAGAGGAGGGGGCGGGTAGGGATGTTGTGCGACGCGCAATTCTAGGTCCCGGGTCCTTCGGGGAAGAATAAGGGACAGAAAGGGATGAGACGGAAATGAAGCGCCGGGGCAGTATAGGAAGGGACGGGACGGAAAGGTGAGAAAGGGACGGAAAGGAGGGCGACGGGAAAGGAGGGCGACGGGAAAGGAGGGCGACGGGAAGGGAAGGCGATGGGAAAGGAGGGCGACGGGAAAGGAGGGCGACGGGAAAGGAGGGCGATGGGAAAGGACGGCGACGGGAAAGGAGGGCGACGGGAAAGGAGGGCGACGGGAAGGGAAGGCGATGGGAAAGGAGGGCGACGGGAAGGGAAGGCGACGGGAAAGGAAGGCGTGGTATTGGGGTGCGATACCGTGGAGGCCAATGCGCGTGAAGCAGTGGGCGAGGCGGGTGTGACATGGGGTGCGAATAGCGCGCAGTGTTTTTCTCACGCGCGGTTTCCACGATGCCTTGATCCGCAGCTGTGTCGGAGGATTCCGACATTCCACTTGCGACGTGTAAATTATGCGCTCGATCCGACATTAGAGATTTTGTAACTAGATGTGAGGGCTTTTCAGGAGGCAGGGAGAAGAAATGACGATGTGCTGCTCTAAAACGGGAAGGGGCTGGTGTGGATGACGTTGTGCTGGAGGGGAATGACGGAGGAAATGACGGAGCGCCCTGTTTTCTGGTTTCCAATTCCTTTCGGCAGTGGTTTTGACACCACCCCGCTTCGCGGTCGCGTCCGATTCCTTGGGGCAGTTTTTTCCGACATTTCCAATTTTCTGTGACCGGGGTAATTATGAAGTCTACCTGGTTTCAGTTTTGAGGCCAGTGTTAAAAAAATAAAACCCATTCGGATGGCTGGCCATTAGGAGGCATCAGCCCTAAACACCTTGCCTCATGGTGTTTAGGGTTGATACCTCCCGAATGGCATGCCATCCAAGAGGGGTATATATTTTTTTGTTCCGCGCTGCTAGTAAATAAAGCGACGCTTGATTTTGAATATCCCCTAAAGAAAAAGGAAATAAGATTGGTAGGACTTGGAAAGGGAATTAGCGAAATTATCGGCCCGAAGGTATCGGACGCGAGCGCGTAGCGGGATGGTGTCAAAACCACTGCCGAAAGGAATTGGAAACCATAAATCAGGGCGCTTTGTCATTTCCTCGGAATGACGCCTCCCAAAAATGTGTTCTGTCGCCTGGGTTTGTCGCAGGGGGTGTCAAACCTGACGAACCATGTAATCCTGGTTTGGGTGTGAAAACAGGTTAGGGCAGTAGGTTTGGTGTTGAGGCTACAGTGTTTTGGTTTCGCCCAAATCACCCCTCCTCTCGTGCAAAATTTCGCTGCTCGTACACCAATCCCAGGTTCCCACCCCTAACCAAGTGTAATATGGTAGAATAGATGAGACGCGGGTTTTAATGCAATATTTTTTTGAGCGTGCATTAGAACAGCATGAGTTTCCCTTAACATCACACAAAAATGGGCTCTCAAGTGCGTGAGTGGGGCTCGCCGTAAGACTCTATATCGATCAACCACCAGACGTCTTCTCAAGCTGAAGTCGGAGGAAGGGGAAGAGGGGAGATGAGACGGGGTCCAGGACTCCTAAGGGTTTCCGCCTGCTTCTATCCACCGCATGTGTTCAGGGTTTAGGGCGAGGTGGTGGTTACGTTGGTCGATGTAACGTATTACCCTAACTACCGAGCTAACAACCATCGATCTCTCTCTAAGTCAATTGTTGAGAACTTCTCTCGACAAAGGAAGAGTTGGAGAAGATGGTTGAGTTGGTTGGGATGAAACTTGGTTTGGGTTTGCCAAGCCTCAACTTTGGAGGTTTGGAACATTTCCAACTCAACCAAGAGAATGTTGAAGGTTGGAATTCCAACCAATCAGAAACTGTCAAACAAGTGTTACAATCTACTCTATCCTAAACACAACCATTGAATGGTTCTAAGTTGGGTTTTCCAACCCAACACAATTGCCACATAGGCTCCAAGCCTAGGAACCATCCCACCATGGAAACCATGGTTGGGATAGTTCCCCAAGGGGTGTATTGAGGGGGTCTGAGCTAAGCAAGCTCATTCTTAACCTCCCACTCCAACAAAACAATTGGAAATGGGATTGTTTCTCTAAGTCCTTTTGGGCTCTCTCACAAGTCTCCCTACACTACTACTCCAAGTGCTTTTCATCAAAGGCATCAAGATCTTCATCTCCAAGGCTATTAAGGCTAGTTAAAGCTACTATTTTGTATTGGAATATTATAAAAGCCTTGTAACCGCCATTATAATAGCCCTGGGCATTACATTGGTATCTAGAGCAAGGTTCTTCCTTGGCCTTGTGTGGCCATTTGCTACTTGGACTATTTTTTTTTAGAGGATCCTAGCTTGTGGATCCAGGATTTCATCCAAGGAGCTATCAAGATCTTTGAAGATTTTGAAGAAATTTCAAGATCTACAAGTGGTTCTTCAAGATCTACAAAAGCTTCTACAAGATCTCCAAGCTTCAAGCTTCAATTTCCTCAACACACCATTGGAGATTCAAGATCTACAAGGAGCTCATTTTTCTTCATCAACATTGAGAAGAAATTTGAAGAGATTAATTTCTCTTACCCACCTTTGGTGGAAGACTCTTGATCTACTTTGTGTAGAAGAGTGTACCTTCAGATCTATAAAGGGCTTGTTGAGGATTACTCTCTTGAGTATATCTTGCTCTATCATTGAGGTGATAGAGAGATTTGGCAAACAAGTCTATCTTAAGAGATTCTGTATTGGATTATTCTATAAGAGTAATCAGATTTCTTAAAGATTATTATAAGATCTGTTGAGATCTCCTCTCCTTAACCTGTTTCATGGCTGCTGGTCAAGAGATGGATGCTACTAAGGAGGTGCCCGTTGTTGGCACTGAGGGAGATAATGCTGCTGCTGCTGCTGACATTGATCTCAACCTTGAGGATTTCGTGGTTGACATGGAGATCAATGGAAGTGAAGCTGACCTTGAGGCTGATGCTGAAAATGAGGAAGAGGCTGGCTCTGATGAGGGTATTTCCAATGAAACTGAGAACATTGCTGTCAAGCTCCAGACTCAACTCACGGAGCAGAATATTCTCATTGGAGTGCAACAGTGTCGTATCCAGAACTTGGAGGCTGATTCTGTTAAGCTTCAGGCCTTGATTGAGCAGCTGACCAGGGAGGTGCAGTTGATCCCTAAGGAAAACGACACCTCCAGCCTCATTCAGGACCTGCACAACACTCTTCAGTTCGTGCAGGATCAGCTCAAGAAGCAGGAGAAAAGCATCTCTGTGCTTCAGACCCAGTACAGGGAGATCCGGCGTGGAAACCTCTACCAGCCTGCTCCTGCAGCAGAGCGAGTCGCCAACGCCGCTAACAGCCGTGCTGCACCTGCTGATGCACCTCCTGCTGTTCCTCCTCCTACTGGAGCACGTGCTGAGCCTCCTACTGCAGCAGCAACTGCCTTTGGCTCCTGCCCTTCGGCCCTGCCTCGTTTTGTCCATGGCAAGACCGACGTCGAGACTTGGCTCTCCATTGCGGAGGACTTTATGTCCATCCACAATGTGCGTAGCGAGGCTCGTGTGGTCGCTGCAACCCTTGCCCTGGACGACACTGCGAGCAAGTTGGTGTATGCCAACAAGCGCCACGCAGAGGCTAATGGCCATCCTTTTGGCTGGGAGGAGTTCAAAGCTGCCATGCTGGCGGCATTCCTGAGTCAGCCCCCGGCGCTCGAGGTGCGTAGCCGCCTGGAGAACATCCAGTGCGGTGACCAGCCTGTACGCGAGTACGCCAAGGAGTTTGAGAAAACTCTGTCGCTGCTGAAGACTGCTCTTCCTGAGAGCGAGGTCATCCACCAGTTCTTCAAGGGTCTCCCTGAGCACATCAAGCGTGTGCATGTTGTGCGCGGGGAGCACCAGTGGAGGACCTACAAGGAGTGCAAGGAGCAGGTCATTGACACGGATGTGAATTTCCGTGCGTACATGACTCACGCTCGTGCTCAGCAGCAGCCTAGTGCCGAAGGCCCTAGGGGGGGTGGTAACAGGACTCAGGCACACAGGGGCAGTGGCTCTTGGAAGAGGCCCTATCAGCAGAAGGGGGAATCCTCTGGGACTCAGTCCAAGAGGGCCCATGCTGGGCCTGCCAAGGATCCTCAGGATGAGGATAAGTCCCCGGCAGGCTGCCGCATCTGTGGCAAGCTCGGGCACAAGTCCTATCACTGCCGTTGGAGGAAGTCCGTCAAGAACTCCGGCAAGCCCAACCAGGGCAAGAAGCCGGATGGTTCTGGCCCTTCGGGCCCGAAGGATTTTCCGAAGTCCAACTAGGGGGTGGGTACCTAGTTGGTGTGCGAGATCGAGTAGATGAGGCTTATGTCCTTCGTGATGAGGATTTGCTAAAGCTAGAGAAGCTTGCATCATGCAAAATCGCTTGTTTGTATGCCTCTTCTATTAATGAAAAATCTGTTTTTAAAACTCGATCATACCCACTTGAAAACATCTCAATTGAATCCTTGAGAGATAAATTTTCAATCATCTCTTGCTCGTTCAACGAGTTGCCAGCAATCATGGATATTGTGGACCGTTGTGTCCAAGAGCACCCGCTCACGTCAGTGGGATTGGTGACTCGAATCGTGAAAGGAGAGTTGTTCCGCCGATTTCACGAATGGCATATCCTGGCAACATGGGACAAGGGGCACCATGTTTGGTGGACCACATCCCAAAGGTTTGGACGCGCTCACAACAAATTTAGGGTGTACTTTCGACCTCCTAAACTTGTTGTCGCTTGTCCCATCCGTCCAAGATTTCAACAGAATCTACTGTTATCTGGACGCATGAATGGGGACGAAGCAAGGATTCTCGTCGATACAGGCGCGTCGGTTTCCCTTGTTGATGAAACTTGGGTTACGACACGCAACGTCCTCGTTGTAGGACCGTCGTGTCCCATCCGCTTGGGTGACGATCGTGTCATTCCAAGTAAAGGACAGACACATATCGACATGAAAGTACAGGACTATAGCGAAACAGTTCGCGTATATGTCCTACCACTTTTGTCAGGAGTCGACCTCATCCTGGGCATGGATTGGTTGAGAGCCAACGAAGTTATTCTGGACTTCCAGTACAACATTGTCTCGTTCAACAAGAACGGAAAGGCAATCCAGTGGCAAGTCAATGATACTTTGCCCACTGAAACACAGACGCCTGAACGTCCCAGCGCGCTGTGTGTGTTGGCCAACCAATTCGGGCATTCTGTTAAGTCGGCTGATACACTATTCGTGGTACAGCTTGAGAATGTCGAGGCCTCGGAGCCAGCAATTGAGGATTTCCCTCCTCAAATGAAGATACTGGCAGAGGAATTCAAGGAAGTGTTTGAAACCATCCCTGATGGACTTCCGCCTGACCGCGCAGTGGGTCACACCATCCCTGTTGAACCAGGAAAGGTTCCACCCTTTCGACCTCTGTATCGCCTCAGTCCAGCTGAGTACGAAGAGGCCAAACAACAGATCGAGGAATACCTCAGAAAAGGATGGATTGAACCCAGTGCATCCCCTTACGGAGCACCAATTTTGTTCGTTAACAAGAAGGGCGGAGGATTACGCATGTGCGTAGATTATCGTGCCTTGAACAAGATTACGGTGAAGAACAGATACCCTCTACCACGAATTGAGGATCTGTTCGATCGGCTCTAGGGAGCTCAGTGGTTCAGTGCGCTGGACTTAGCTCAGGGGTATCATCAGCTACGAATCACCGAAGAAGATGTTCCAAAAACGGCTTTCAGAACGCCGTTCGGGCATTTTCAGTGGCGTGTGTTAAGTTCTGGCTTGACAAATGCTCCCGCGTCATTTCAGCGAGCAATGAATGATGTGTTTCGGGAGGCAATCGGCCAATTCGTCCTGGTATACTTGGATGACATCCTCGTGTACTCGAAGACCGAAGAAGAACACACGCAACACCTGAAATGGGTGTTAGGAAAACTGCGAGAGCATAAATTCTTTGCTCGATTGTGGAAGTGTCACTTCTACAAACGCGAGTTGGAATACCTTGGTCACTTGGTAGGCAACGATGGCCTCAAAGTTGATCCAAAGAAAGTGGCGGCAGTCCAACAGTGGCCCGTTCCACAGGACGTGGGACAGATCAGATCATTTCTTGGACTTGCGAACTATTTTCGCCGTTTCTTGGAAAATTATTCCTCCGTAGTCGCCCCACTGACTGCCCTCACTCGTAAGGGTAATGCTTGGCAGTGGACCGATCAATGCCAGAAGGCATTTGAGGAGGTGAAAACCATGCTGACCAATGCTCCAGTGCTGGCTTTGCCAGACCCGTCCAAGCCCTACGAGGTGGTAACTGATGCCTCGACAGTAGGGATTGGAGCAGTTCTTTTGCAAGAAGGACGCCCCGTGGCATTTGAGAGTAGAAAGCTTTCACCGGCTGAGCAGCGCTATACAACTTCCGAACAAGAATTGTTGGCGGTTGTGCATGCGCTACGAACATGGAGATGTTATCTCGAAGGTGTTGACTTTGTGGTCACGACCGACCACTGTCCGAACACCTATTTTGCCACTCAAGCCACACTCACCCGCCGTCAAGCTCGATGGGCTGAACTCCTGAGTGGGTTCACCTACGATATTCGATATCGAGCGGGCTCGACGAACATGGCTGATCCTCTGAGCAGACAGCCGATTGGGGCAGCAACGGGTGTTGATGATAAGGAACATGAAGCTGTGTTTGCTGCTTGTTTCAACATCCTCGCAGCTGCTCGAGTGAGCGAGATTGCCTTTGGTGGTTTTCTGAAACGCATCCGCGCAGGGTATGATATTGACCCTTGGTTTCAGAACCCACAGAATACAAACAATCTCTTGTGGGAGCATGAGCTCTGGTGGCACAAGAAAGAAATTGTAGTCCCACATGTGGGAAACCTGCGGAATGATATTCTCGCAGAGGTGCACGCCACTAAGTATGGAGGACACCTGGGTGTCAAGAAAACCCGGTGGGCCCTCAATGATGTATACTGGTGGCCGGGATTGGGCATTGAGGTCCAGCAGTTCGTAACTCGCTGTGACACGTGTGCACGGAACAAGCCGAGCACACAGAAGCCTGGTGGTCTGCTTCAACCACTTGAGATTCCCGATGAACCTTGGGAGAGTGTATCGATGGATTTTATCACCGATCTCCCCAAGACGCGAGATGGCCATACAGCGATACTAGTGTTTGTGGATCGCTTGACCAAAATGGTGCACTTCGTGCCCACGACGACTGACGTGTCTGCGGAAGATACGGCAAAGTTGTTTGTGACACACGTTTTCCGCTTACACGGTTTGCCTCGTGTGATGGTGTCTGACCGAGACCCGCGCTTCACAAGCCGGTTCTGGCAAGAGGTCATTAAGACACTCGGAACAAAACTCAAGATGTCGGCTGCGTTCCACCCGCAAACGGATGGACAGACAGAGCGGACCAACCGCACTCTTGAGCAAATGCTTCGTTCTTTCATAAGCCCAACTCAGGACGATTGGGATGAATTGTTGCCAGTCGTGGAATTCGCTGTAAACAATTCTGTGCATGAAAGCACCCATGAGAAACCCTTTGTCCTGAACTGTGGTCGGCACCCCACAACCCCCGCGACGCATGGGATTAAGAACCTCAAAATCCCTGCCGCAAAGGACTTTATTGGAAATCAGCAAGCGGCATTGAAGTCCGCTCGCCATTGGCTGCAGCTTGCCCAACAGAGGCAAAAATCCTATGCCGACATGAAACGCCGGGAAGTCGTTTTTGCAGTTGGCGACAAAGTATTACTGAGTACGAAGAACATTCGTCTCAAGATCCCGGGGGCACGAAAGCTTTTCCCTCGTTGGATTGGGCCCTTCGAGGTGATTGCGCGTGTTGGTGAGGTCGCATATAGGCTCAAATTGCCTGTGACATTGCAGATTCACAACGTCTTCCACGTGTCTCTGTTGAATAAGTACGTTGCAGAAGGCAAGTACTTACCGCCACCAACCATCGCTCTCGAGAAGGAACTCTTTTACAAAGTCGAGCGTGTGCTAACGCACCGTGATCGACAACGCGGCCGCAAAACTGTTCGTGAGTTCCTAATTCAGTGGAAAGGCTATGGGCCGGAACACAACTCTTGGGAGCCTGAGGAACACTTGACCGAAGCAGCGGTTCAAGCGTATATGGAAGACCTGGCTCTACGAGCAGGCCCACAACCAGTGGACGGGGTTGACCCTGGTCGTAATGTGGTGCGCCGTGCTCGAAGCACTCGTCCTCAGAAGCACCCTAGGGCAACGGGGACGTTGCCACCTGGGGGGGGAGGAGTGTAACGTATTACCCTAACTACCGAGCTAACAACCATCGATCTCTCTCTAAGTCAATTGTTGAGAACTTCTCTCGACAAAGGAAGAGTTGGAGAAGATGGTTGAGTTGGTTGGGATGAAACTTGGTTTGGGTTTGCCAAGCCTCAACTTTGGAGGTTTGGAACATTTCCAACTCAACCAAGAGAATGTTGAAGGTTGGAATTCCAACCAATCAGAAACTGCCAAACAAGTGTTACAATCTACTCTATCCTAAACACAACCATTGAATGGTTCTAAGTTGGGTTTTCCAACCCAACACAATTGCCACATAGGCTCCAAGCCTAGGAACCATCCCACCATGGAAACCATGGTTGGGATAGTTCCCCAAGGGGTGTATTGAGGGGGTCAGAGCTAAGCAAGCTCATTCTCAACCTCCCACTCCAACAAAACAATTGGAAATGGGATTGTTTCTCTAAGTCCTTTTGGGCTCTCTCACAAGTCTCCCTACACTACTACTCCAAGTGCTTTTCATCAAAGGCATCAAGAAGATCTTCATCTCCAAGGCTATTAAGGCTAGTTAAAGCTACTATTTTGTATTGGAATATTATAAAAGCCTTGTAACCGCCATTATAATAGCCCTGGGCATTACAGTCGAGGTGGCGGTTACGTTGGTTGGGTTAGTGCGTTCCCATACAGAGGTTAACATCGACGTGGTGGTTGTGTTGGTCGTGACGGTTTTTGGGATGGTCGTGGTTACCATTTTTAGATTCGGGGTGGTGGTTGGCTGGGTCGTGGCGGCCATGTCGATCGTGTTCGTAGTTGGGTGGGTCGTGGCGGTGACTGGGGTGGTCTTGACTGTCAATTTCACGGCCGTTGGGGTCGACTCAACGGATTTCTGAAGGTGATACACAGTCCCTCCCCCCAGAATGCGCCGCGTGGCGACGAATCCCGCGGATGCTGCTGCACAGAGAACAACAGAAGGTCTTAGGTCGAGTAGACTACTATAGTACCAGAAGTAGTGGTAACCGAATGCAGCACGATATATCGACGCGGTACAGATACTTCACCCAAGTATCAACGATTTTGTCGAATTTGTACGGGATTCACCATGATACAAGTAGATGCGGAGCATACCAGCCGCGACGTACGATGCTGACATCAAGAGCAGCAGAAGCAAAAGCACTGGCAGCACCGCCGTTGCAACACTCTGCTTTGTCCGAGCCATAAGTAAAAGAATTGATCCCGACTCGCAAAAGAAGTAACCGCCGTGAGAGGAGAATAGCAGGTGAACAGGAGCAGGGCTGCTGAAGCTCGTGAAGAATGGGAATTGACTAAAACGAGAATGCGAGGTGGGTGAGACACATGCGAAGAAAACTATTCTTTATTGACTAAAATATCCAACGCTTCACGCCTAAACCTTCCTTTAGAATAGGAAGGTCCTTTTAAGCCTGTTTTATAGGAGCGGGAGTGAGTCTGAGATGGTTTCGTCTTGCCAGGTGAAGGGAGAGTGGCTTTCACATTAACTCCCTTCAAGTTGTGCGCTCACCTAGGAAACGCGCGTTGTGTATGTTTCGCAAGCGTGCAATTCGTATCCAATAGATTACGCAAATTGAAGTCAGGCACTTGTCCAGATGAGCATATCCGCTGAGCAGGTTTTTATCGAACAGCAGCGAGGTTCACGCAGGAGTGTGAGTGGGGAGGAAGAGGAGGAAGGAGACTAGCGCCTTGGCGGGATAGGCATATTCCCCCCCCCAGCTCGAATCCAATGTGAGAGACTGGGAGTTTCCTTTTGCGCATGTTTCGCAGGCGTTGCGAACGATGATGCGATATTCTCATCCACGTTCGTCAATGTTATCGCGCCGCAGGTTTATTCACAACAGCAGAGAGGTTGACGCGGCGATCTCGAATTTTGCTGAATACACAAGTCTGTTGGGTTTGCTTTGAGTGGGAAAGTCGTGTGAGGAATGTGTGTGACTGTTTCAAGTGATTTGTTGCTGATGTTAGTGGGAATTGGTGATGCCGCTCGTACGTAAGGGCGCGTTCCTCTCTCTGGGGAATTAGTCTTTGCGGGAGATTTTCCTCTCTCTGTGAAGAGAGTGAGGTCGTGTCCGTAGGGATGACATGTCAAAGTGGGCAGTGCCAACTTGGCATTTTGACACTCTGCCAACATTGTTGGCAGAGTGTCAAGAAATTGCAGGTTGCCAGCCAATACAAATCGTCATCCACTTTTGAAATTGGCACAGACAAACCTACAAACGAGAGAAGATTGTTCAGATGCTGCCCAATCAGCACACAATATGTCTTTTGAATTGTTCGTTGCCTAGCAGATCTAGCCATGACAAATTCTCAAACCAATGAAATTGCGTCGCTGATGTTCGTACCTGCGCTTCGACTTGACACTTCCGCTACAGCTCTTGACACTCTAATTTGAAAGCGCTTCGGGTTGACACGCTCTCACCTGACATGTCAACCCTACGGACACGAACTGAGACATTTTGGCTCCATGACACGCCTTCTCGCCAGGTTGAATCAATTCGGGAGATGCTCCTCTCTCTGGCCGCATGCTTCGCAGGTGTTTGAGATTTCCCGTAGCGTGTGGTTACCCAGCCGACGCCAGCGGGCCCAGTTCAGGCATTTACGAAAGAATCGCAAGAAGTTCTTCGGGTTTTTTGTTGATCCCGCATTGTCACTGAAACCATACGCCAAAAGCGCAGTATTGTCGCTTCTGGCGCACTGTTACTGCCCAGTTTTCGATCACAGCACAGAGTTAGTGAGATTTCTACGCAGTGAAGTTTTCATTGGTCAAAATATAGACGGACCGACAACTCCGCTTGGATTGATGGCCATCGAACCGTTTGCACCTGATTTTTGGGCAGACAAAAATATATTACCCTCTCAGATGGCATGCTGTTTAGGGAGCATCAACCCTAAACACCGGGCGGAAGTGTGTAGGGAGCATCAACCCTAAACATTGGGCGAAAGTGTTTAGGTTGATGCCCTTTGCGACGAGTTTTATATATTTTTTTTTATGGCTTCCATCGAGGGAGGCCTCAACCCTAAACACTACGCGAATGGGTGTCTAGGATTGATGCTCTCTCAATATGAGCTTGAAAAATGTTAAACACCTGTCTGGGTAAAACTGTTTTCTCTTACACAGTAGGCTTGTCGTTTTCATAGATTTAGACCAATGAGCGTCGAACTGCGTAGAAATCGCACTAACTCTGCGCTGTAAACGAAAAACGGGCAGTAACCCTGCCCCAGACGCGATGGAACTGCGCATTTGGCGTGCAGTTTCGAAAACCGTGCTTTGTTAACTGAAAACCCAAGTTCTTTTCGCACCCGTCGCGGACGATAGTCGCGGCGTGATCTTGGGCCAATTCGCAGGCTCAAATTCGCTACTACAGTGACAAGCGTGATGTTATACAGAAGTTGCAATGAATTACATTTAGTTAGTGGAGTGTGTAAAGAATGGGGAAATACTGCATGGCAAGCGATATCTCCCCTCATCCGCACCCACTTTCCCCCCTCCTCCTCCTCCTCCTCCTCCTTCTCCTCCTCCCCCTCCCCCTCCCCCTCCCCATCTCTATCCCCATCCCCATCCCCATCCCCATCCCCATCCCCATCCCCATCCCCATCAATCTCACGCTCAACCGCAGTCCCCGCCTCCAACCGTGCCCTCCGAGCGGCACTTGGTCGTGACTGCCTCGGGCCCAGACAGGATGGGCATCGTTTCGACGCTGGCGAAACGGATTTTCGAGTGCAGCGGGAACATGGAGGAGAGCCGAGAAGCAATTCCCCCTTATCCCCACCCCGTTTTCTCTTTGAAGAAGTGTTTTGAGACATCTGAAAACACTTTTTCAAAGACGGGACGCCAAGGAAAGCCGCAAAGCAGTTTCCCCTCATCTCCACCCCGTTCCCCCTTTTCAACCACCCCTCCCTTATCCAGTCGCGCCAGCCGAGCGGCACTTGGTGGTAACAGCGTCGGGCCCTAATCGGTTGGGCATCGTGTCGACGCTGGCGAGACGGGAGGAGAGAGAGCTGCACGGCAGGTGCTATTTTCCCTCATCTGCACCCAATTTCCCCCCTCCTTCTCCCCCTCCTCCCCATCCCCCAACCGCCTCCATCCGCGCCCTCCGAGCGGCACTTGGTGGTGACTGTCTCGGGCCCATGTAGATTAGATTGCACCTCGAACAAAAACCTCTTTCACGTACCAGCACATATAATTTTATATGTTTACAACACACAACATTTTTACAAAGACACCGGCTGCAATTTTTAGCCACAGCTGCTTATAGGTGCGAAAAGTTCACGGATTTCAAATCCTTGGTTTTGGTTGGTTCGCACACGGAAGTGACCGTGCGGGTCGTGACTATCATTTTTACGCTTGGTGTCGTGGTTGGCTGGGTCGTGGCTGCCATTTTCACGGGCGTGGTGGTTGACTCGGTGGTGCATGCCAGTTTTACGGCGGTTGGGGTCGACTCAACGGATTTCTAGAGGTGGTTCACAGTCCCTCCTCCGCCAAAAATGCGCCGCGTGGAGACAAATCGCTTGGATGTTGCTGCACAGAGAACAGCGGAAGTGCTTAGGTCGACAAGTACTAGAGTAAGTCAAAGAACTAGTAGAACCGAATGTAGCATCATTGAGGAAATTTCATGTGCAAAAAGCTACGAAAAAGTCTCATATACGTGACCTTTACAATACTAAAACCAAGAAGCTTTTCAATCATGGTCAAAAGCTTCACGCTGCCTAGGGCGGATATGCCATATTGGCGCTTTGCAGTGTCAAGATAGCAAGCAGGAATGATTGCATTGAATGAATTTGTGGGTACAAGTACTAACCCTATTATTGGGTTGTACCCCACATGGGCTACCCCACTATAGCCTACACACAACTAGCATAGATATGGTTTGACACACCCCCATAGGCAAAGTGGGGGAGAACAAGGGGTCACAAGACCAGTCAAGAAAAGCAAAGCAAGCTCAGGGTGGATCACAACGTCACCACACACTCCGAGCACAAGCAAAGGGCCACAAGGCCAGTTCACATGCAGAGGTATATATGCAACAACAACAGTACAGTGATCACTACCTAGCAAGAGTAAACATGCAGGTATATGTATACAGTTCACAGTACAACCAGAGTCTCCAGCAAGTGAGGAAACATAGGCACCAGGCCTCGAGCAGTGCAGAAGCGCTGATGATCACCAGCCGGAAGGGCCTTGGTGAACACATCACCCGTGTTGGCCCGAGTGGGCACGTGAGCGACACGAAGCTGACCAAGCTGCTGCAACGCTTGAGCCAGGAAGTAACCCAGAGCGATGTGCTTTCTTATGTGCTCCAGTCTGTGCTCCTGACACAAGGCAATGGCGGCCTTGTTGTCGACGTACAGAACTGGAGGAGAACGAGGCCTCTCTCCCAAGTCGGTCAGCAGGTAGGTGAGCCAGCATAGCTCCTGTGCAGCCATGGCTGTGGCGTAGATCTCAGCCTCACAACTGGAGCTGAGAACAGAAGACGAGCGTGTAGACCGCCAAGAAACAGAGCCGCAGCCAAGGCTGAACGTGTAACCCTGTGATGAGCGCTGCGTAGCCAGGTCGTCAACCCAAGAAGCGTCTGAGTGCCCAACGAGGGCAACTGAGCTCCGCCCTCCAAGCACGAGCCCCATGCCCGATGTACTTCACAAGCAACACAGTACCCTCTTCGCAACATTCATGTGCACCTTTCGGTGCCTACCTGGAGCCACGTAGCGTGCCACAAGGCCAAGAGGGTACGCAAGGTCAGGACGAGTGCAGGTCATCAGGTACATGAGGCAGCCCACTAGCTCTGGGTACGGGCCACTCGGTTCTACGGACTCGTCCGAACGTGGAGCTGAGAGCAAGTGACCTGTAGCCAGAGGAGTGGGTTGTGGCGAGGACTAAGTGAAGCCGAAGCGCTGAAGGACCTGCTGCACCATGTGTGACTGAGTCAGGGTGATGGTGCGGTGTGCTCTGTCCTGGGTGATCTTCAAGCTAAGGTAACTGCGCAGCTCACCCAGGTCTGTGCACGTGTGTCTCTTCTGCAGCTCCGACTTCACAAGGGCGAAAGCCTCAGTGTCAGCAGTGGCAAAGACCAAGTCGTCGACATACACGAGGATGTAGAACGGCGGGAACGAAGTGTCGGTGGGCAGAAACCGCGACGGGTCAGCAGTCGAAGGAGCAAACCTAAGAGCCGCAAGTGTCGTCCTCAGTGTGTCGTGCCACTCGCGAGGCGCCTGGCGGAGACCGTAGACTGGCCGGCGGAGGCTCCACTGGGTACCAGGAGGGAACAACCCAGTGAAGCCAGGTGGGCGGCGCAGCCAGATCTCCTTGTGCAGACTGTTCTGTAAGAACGCTGTGCTGAAGTCCAGGAAGTGAAGCTTGTAGTCACGCTGAGCGGCAACGTGCAGCAGAACCTGAAGAGTGATCATCTTCGGGGTGGGGGAGAAAGTCTGGAAGAAGTCAACTCCCTCACGCTGACTGAAACCACGAGCAACGTAACGAGCCTTGAAGACAGGCGGAGAACCAGGCGGCCGCTTCACCCTGAAAATCCACATGCCATCGACTACGTTCGCCCTAGGAGGGGGAACTGCGCCGACATAAGTGCATGTGGACTTCTAGGATGCCATCTCTGCGTCCATGGCTGTCTGACACCGAGAGGAGTACTCACCCGCGATCGACTCAGCATAAGAGCGCGGGGTCGGGATGTCTGGAGCATCCGGGTTTCCCTCAGGGGCAAGCAGCATGACCACGAGATGAGGCGTAGCGGCTGCAAGACACTCAAAGTCCTCCTGCCTGTCCTCAAGGACGTCCGTGCCAAGAGCACACTCACCCTCGACGGACGGAGGAGAGACAGGCTCAGACTCAGCAACAAGACTAGCAGCGAAGTCTAGACGACAGGCAGCAGCAAAGTCAACAAGCTCAGAGACTAAGACAGACGCAACAGCAGGCTCAAACGACGGGTCAATGACAACAGTGGCGAGCAGACGCGTGACAGTAGGGTGAGTAGCACGAACCAAGTCAGACTCAGGGTCCTGAACGTCAGGCAGAGAAGACGCAGGAGGAGACGGTAGGGGAACACGCTGTGGAACAGAGGAAGGACGAAGTGCCATAGCGTGCGTGCCAGGGACAGGAGGCGGACGCTCACGAGGAACACTACTACCAGTGCGACGCGCGCGAACAGTCGAGGCAGGAGGAGACGCAGGCTCACAACGCTCTCTAAGCAAGTCTGTCTGCTCAGTGTAAGGAGAAGGAGCAGGCAGTGGTGCGCCGGGCTGTAACGGGAGGCTAGTGGAAGACGGGAGGCTAAGAACCTGGCGAATCACGGAGTGAGGCGGTGGTAGAGACGACGGTGAAGGTGGAGCGAAAAACAGTTGCGGCGGTGCAGTGCCACCAGTACCAGTAGCTCCAGCGCCTCCAGCAGCTCCAGAACCTCCAGCCCCAAGGCCTCCAGCAGCAGCACCTCCAGCTCCAGTGACTCCAGCACCAGCACCTCTAGCTCCAACGCCTCCAGCAGCTCCAGAACCTCCAGCTCCAACGCTTCCAGCAGCAGCACCTCCAGCTCCAGTGACTCCAGCAGCAGCACCTCCAGCTCCAGCTCCTCCAGCAGCTCCAGAACCTCCAGCTCAAGCGCCACCAGTAGCAGCACCCCCAGAACCGGCACCTCCAGTCCCAGGGTCCCCAACTCCAGAGTCGAGAGTACCAGCTCCAGGGCCGCCAGCAGCAGCACCCCCAGAACCGGCACCTCCAGCTCTAGGGTCTCCAACGCCAGGGTCGACAGCACCAACTCCAGGGCCTCCAGCCCCAGTACCTCCAGCAGCAGCACCCCCAGAGCTGACACCTCCAGCTCCAGGAGCAGTACCAGTCCCGGCAGCTCCAGTACCTCCAGTACAAGCACCTCCAGGACCAGAGACACCCGCACTCCCAGCGCCTCAAGCGGGTACGCGACGCAAGCCACTCTCGTGCCTGCTGTGGTGAGACAGGCCCGCGTCGTGAAACGAGACCCAGAGGAACGCCAGCAGACTCAGAACCCCCCGACCCGGCACCCCCCGACCCGGCACCCTCCGGCTCAGCACCCCCAGGCTCTGCACTCGTAGGCTCAGCACCCCCAGGCTCCGTACCCCCCAGCACCTAACGGACGGGCTCAGCACCCCCAGACTCCGCAGCCGCAGGCTCAGCACCCCCAGGATTAGTACCAGTCCCGGCAGCTCCAGTACCTCCAGTACGAGCACCTCCAGGACCAGAGACACCCGCACTCCCAGCGCCTCCGCGACAAGCAGCTCCAGTAGCACGACTCCTCAGGCGGGTACGCGACGCAAGCCACTCTCGTGCCTGCTGTGGTGAGACAGGCCCGCGTCGTGAAACGAGAACCAGAGGAACGCCAGCAGACTCAGCACCTCCCGACCCGGCACCCTCCGGCTCAGCACCCCCTGACTCCGCAGCCGCAGGCTTAGCACCCCCAGGCTCCGCACCCCAAGGCTCCGCACTCCCCAGCACCTCACGCGCAGGCTCAGCACCCCCAGACGCAGCACCCCCAGCAACACCTGAGTCGCTAGTGACCTCTATAGGCTCAGCCACGGAGAGCGGGTCTACCTGAGACACACCTAAAGGAGCAGGACCCTGAGGGGGGAGGGGGTCCACCGGAGGGGGACCTGGAGCGAGGAAAAGCAGCGGGGGAGGGAGAGGGGCAATGCGGTAGGGGAAGAGACGGTAGAAAGGAACCGACTCGTCAAAGGTGACGTCCTGAGAGGGCAAGACACGGCGCGAGGTGGGGTGGTAGAACTGCCAGCCAGGCGCGTCAGGGACAAAGCCAAGGAAGACACAGGGAATGGTGCGGGAGGAGAGCTTGTCCGCGGACGTATCGCGGACAAGGGCACGAGCACCCCAGACCTGAAAACGCGACGCATCGCCAACCTCCCCCGTCCAACCCAGTGTGGGCGAGGTCTCCGGCAAGGAGACACGGGGCCAGACGTTGAGCTGCTGCGCGGTGTACCGGACCGCAAACGGCCATAGAATATGGGGAGCCGCTGCATGGATCAAGGAGGTACGAGCGACCTCCATGACTAAGCCAGTGCGGCGCTCAGCAACCCCATTTCGCTGCGGTGAGCCCGGAAGCGTGAACGACTGCTCGATGCCCTCCCCCTGACAGAAGGCCCGCAAGAGGTCGGAGGTGAACTCACCACCTCTGTCAGAGTGCAGACGCAGGACAGGAAGATCCTGGCGGAACCTGCGGCAGAGTCGGAGACGAACTGCGTGGATCCAAGGGATCAGGAGAGCAGGGACCTCACCCCTGGTGCGCAAGGGGAAGACCGTGGTGTAACGCGAGTAGTCGTCAACAACTAGCAGAAAGTACCGCTCACCGCCCTGTCCACGAACGCGGGCTGGGCCCCACACGTCCAGGTGGAGGGTCTGCAGAGGAGCCTCTGTCGGGGGAAACGAGGAGGAGTGAGGAGCGGCGCGCTGCCGCCCCTCGACGCAAGGAAGGCAGGGAGGGGAGGGAGAGACCTGGGAAGACCAGACACATAGAGACGACGGTGCATGCCACGGAGACGTGGCAAGGAGGGGTGACCCAGGCGGTGGTGCCATAGAAGAGTCTGGTGCGACAGGGAGCAACACTCACATGGGGAGGCTACCAGACCTGACGCAGACACCTGACCGACAATAGCTACCTGAGGAGACACAGTCGTCAGTGTGTAAAGACTCCACCCTGGCCGACGGGTGAACGTGGCCAGGTGACGGCCAGTCCTGGAGCACATACAGATCGCCACACGCTGTCCTCCAGGGGTAAAGGTGTCAACCCAATGATCCTGGAGGATGGCGTTGCTCATCAAGTTCGTCAAGAAAGAGGGGAGGTGGAGACCTGACAGTGAGCCAGACGGAACCGCCGGGCACGGAAGCAAAGTGGAAGACCATGCAAGAACTGGGCCCCCTGATGGGTCACCCAGAGAGACTGCAACAGGTGCAGGGAGTGGTGTGAGTGCGGTACTGTCACGGAAGAAGCAGCGGGAAGCACCTGAGTCAAGCGTAAAGGTGTGCAAGGCCTCAGCAGGTGCAGTACCTAAGAGAGCAGACTCACTAGCACCTAAGGCAGCAGCCTCACTAGCACCTAGCGCACCAACCTCTATACTGGGGTCGTAATGCACACACAGGTAACAATCACTCTCAGCACCACCAGGCAAAGCAGACATGGCAGTAAGGATGGCGTCATAGTCTAAAGCAAAGACATCAACGCCCAACCTATGCAGCTCAAGCCAGTGGGGGGTCTCAGCCTCGTCGCCAAACTCTGCGTGCTAGGCGTCAGTTAAATAGGCGAAGCAGCGAGACTGTGTGTGACCACGTGTCCCACAGGTCTCACCAGCTCGACGACCTGTGCGAATGACAAACGGACAGCGACCAGGACTCGGAGACGTCCCACGCTGGTAAAGCCACTCACGAAGCTGCTGGGGCGTAAGGGTCGGACGCCGCCGTAGCTGCATCTGGCCACCGCCAGAGACTCCACACCACACAGCTCCACAGTGACAGCTACTACGGCCGCCATGACTCCCACTGCTGCCACCACCGTCGTCACCATACCCACCGCGACTACAAAGTGAAGTCATGGCGGGCAAGCTAGGAGGAGCGCGGCCTCTAGCGTAGTACGGAGTGAAGGCAGTAGTACGAGTAGCAGCAGCTGTAAGACGAACAGTTGAGCGGCTCGTGAGGCCAGCACCTCCAGCACTCTTAGCAGCACCTCCACCAGCAGCAGCAGTAGCACGAGCAGCAGGGCGGATCGGTTCGGGTAGGGCGGCTCGCCTCGGCCTGGGTGGTGCGGGCAGCAGGGCGCGCGCTGTGCAGGGCAGCAGGGCGCGACGCACGTGCTGCAGCAGGGCGCGATGCGCAGGGCAGCAGGGCGCGACGCGCGGGCTGCAGCAGAGCGCGACGCGCGGGGCAGCAGCGCGCGACTCGCGGGCTGCCGTAGGGCGCGACGCGCGGGGCAGCAGAGCGCGACGCGCGGGCTGCCGTAGGGCACGACGCGCGGGGCAGCAGCGCGCGACGCGCGGGCTGCCGTAGGGCGCGACGCGCGGGCTGTCGTAGGGCGCGATGCACAGGGCAGCAGCGCGGGCGTAGTGCAGGGCGCAGGCGCAGGGCAGGGCGCTGGCGCAGGGTAGGGCGCTGGCGCAGGGCAGGGCGCTGGCGCAGGGCAGGGCGCTGGAGCAGGGCAGGGCGCTGGCGCAGGGCAGGGCGTGCGCTAGGTAGCGCGACGCGGGGCAAGGCAGGGCGTGCGCAGAGCAGCGCGACGCGAGGTAGGGCAGGGCGTGCGCGGGGTAGCGTGACGCAGGGTAGTGGGGTAACGCGGTAACCGCAGTCGGTCGCTAAGTATGGTGGGCCCGAAAAAAAAAAGAAACGGTCCTACGGACCTACTGCTCTGAAACCATGTCAAGATAGCAAGCAGGAATGATTGCATTGAATTAATTGTGGGTACAAGTACTAACCCTAATATTGGGTTGTACCCCATATGGGCTACCCCTCTATGGCCTACACACAACTAGCACAGATATGGTTTGACATGCAGTCACTTCAAAGTCACATTTCCGTTTCCTGTGCGAAGTGACATATACGTCACTTTTTACAGAGTTGGTTTACCGCGGCTAGGTGGTACATTCGCGCAGCTTTCCCGTCGAAAAACCCTCGGCCGCATTTTTTTGGCCTTTTTTTTTTTCCGCGATGATGATATATCGATGCGTATAGATACCTCGTCAAGATACCGATTCTGGCTTAGGTAGTAGACAACCGTTCGGAATGCATGATGGTACTTACAACAAAAGTTCTGAACGCAAAAATTGCTCTTTGAGGCACTTCTAAAAGCGTTCAAAAATGCATGATGGCACGAGTATACTCGTAGGAGCGAGCTTACCAGCCGCAACATACGATGCTGACGTCACGAGCAGCAAATACAGAAGCACTGGCAGCACCGCCTTGGTGGCATCACCTTGCTTTGTCAGAGCCATTAGTGGCAAAGGAGTTTATCCGCACTCGCAAGAATAGTAGTAAGTGTGAGAGGAGAATAGCCGATCAACAGGAGCAGAACGGAGTGGCTAGCTGGGAAGCTCGTGACGAATGTGAATGACTACTGAGAGTGAGAGATGACGAGCCTGTTATGTATGGAGAAGGAGTGGGGTTCTTACAAAATGCTATAATAATTTCGGTCTTAGGCTTACAAACCGTCGCCACGTGGAACTCTCCCAAGCCCGCTGGCCGTTACTTTTCTAGCTATTCTCCGAGGGACAGGCTTCTGTGGAACAGCAGCGACACTCACGCAGTGTTCGGGAATCGGGAGTAGGAGTGGAGCTCTTGCTAGGGAGAGGAGGATTTCGATCTGGCGGGATGATTTTTTGTTCGTGCCAGGTTGAATGAAATGTAGGAGATGCGGGTTGCGCATGTAAGTGAATGCATGCCTCGAGTGTAGAAACCACACTTCCTGCTGGCCGATGCAATGTAGAGATTAAGATTAAAAAATCCGGAAAAGGAAACACCACATCGCGCGTGTCAGGACAGGCCCCGTTAGACCCAACTTCGCCTTTGACTGTTGCAACAGAATCAGATGAATTGGATAATATTGAAGCTATGACTAAACGAAGTGACAATAAAAGGGAAGTGACCCGACTCACCAAGGACTTGATTTTGACATCACCTTGTGTTCAAACAGCGAACATCGATTATTCTGTTTCTGTTAAGAGATGTTTTTATGTTCAAGACACTGAGTTATAATGGCCGGGCTCACAACAAATTGTCACCTGAGAAGGCAAGTTTCAACACAACAGGGAGAATGGAAGTACCTACAAGAACACACAACAAATCATCATCAACACTATCTATCGGCAGCCCCTAATTGACACCACTAGTCCCCACGTGCTAAACAATGGCAGCTCGCTAAAGCTTGAGTGGCACTGCCGAGATTGTGCAACCAACCACAGAACAAGGAAGAGGAGGAGGGGAAGGAAGCCTAGAACTGCCCTAAATGTTTCAGGGATCGTCGCGCTCTCGGCCCGCCAGAGCCTCCCAGATCTTCCAATTTCGTCCTCGCCGTGGCGGCGAGGCGAACTTAAGGAGCTGTTTTCGTGGGTGTTGAGGTGCCGCTGCTACGGGTTGTCACAAGATGCTCCGCTGTCTCCGGCTCTGCCAGTTTCACGGGCTGGAGCAACTGATCCGCTGACTTGGTCGTCGTGGCTGTCAGTTTCAGGGAGGTAGGGGACGTGCTGGAGGTCCTGGTCGTGGTTGTCAGTTTCACGATGGTAGGGGAGGTGGTCAAGGTTTTCTCCAGTTTCAAAGAGGTAGGGGACGTGCTGGAGGTCCTGGTCGTGGTTGTCAGTTTCACGGCAGTGGGGGAGGTGGTCAACGTTTTCTCCAGTTTCAGGGAGGTAGGGGAAGTGCTGGAGGTCCTGGTCGTGGTTGTCAGGCGGTAGGGGAGGTGGTGATGTCAAGACAGCAAGCAGGGATGTTGCATTGAACGAAATGTGGGTACAAGTACTAACCCTAACATAGGGTTGTACCCCATATGGGCTACCCCACTATAGCCTACACAGAACTAACACATATATAGTTTGACACACCCCCATAGGCAAAGTGGGGGAGAACAAGGGGTCACAAGACCAGTCCACATGCAGAGGTATATATGCAACAACAACAGTACAGTGATCACTACCTAGCAAGAGTAAACATGCAGGTATACATATATAGATCACAGTACAACCAGAGTCTACAGCAAGTGAGGAAACGTAGGCACCAGGCCTAGAGCAGTGCAGAAGCGCTGATGATCACCAGCCGGAAGGGCCTTGGTGAACATATCAGCAGTGTTGGCCCGGGTGGGCACGTGAGCGACACGAAGCTGACCACGCTGCTGCAACTCTCGAGCAAGGAAGTAACGCAGAGCGATGTGCTTCGTTCTGTGCTCCAGTCTGTGGTCCTGACACAAGGCAATGGCAGCCTTGTTGTCTACGTACAGAACTGGAGGAGAACGAGGCCTCTCTCCCAAGTCGGTCAGCAGGTAGGTAAGTCAGCATAACTCCTGTGCAGCCATGGCTGTGGCGTAGATCTCAGCCTCACAACTGGAGCTGAGAACAAAAGACGAGCGTGTAGACCGCCAAAAAACAAAGCCAGAGCCAAGACTGAAGGTGTAACCGTGTGACGACTGCTGCGTAGCCAGGTCGTCAACCCAAGAAGCGTCTGAGTGCCCAGTGAGGACAACGTCGCCCCGTCCTCCAAGCACGAGCCCCATGCCCGATGTACTGCACAAGTAGCGCATTACCCTCTTAGCAGCATCCATGTGCACCTTTTGGTGCCTACCGGGAGCCACGTAGTGAGCCAGAAGGCCAAGAGGGTACGCAAGGTCAGGACGAGTGCAGGTCATCAGGTACATGAGGCAGCCCACTAGCTCTGGGTACGGGCCACTCGGCTCTACGGACTCGTCTGAAAGTGGAGCTGAGAGCGAGTGACCTGTAGCCAGAGGAGTGGCCTGTGCCGAGGACCAGGTGAAGCCGAAGCGCTGAAGGACCTGCTACACCATGTGTGACTGAGTCAGTGTGATGGTGCGGCGTGCTCTGTCCCGGGTGATCTGCAAGCCAAGGTAACTGTGCAGCTCACCCAGGTCTGTGCACGTGTGTCTCTTCTGCTGCTCCGACTTCACCAGGGCGAGAGCCTCAGTGTCAGCAGTGGCAAAGACCAAGTCGTCGACGTACACGAGGATGTAGAACGGCGGCAGCGAAGTGTCGGTGCGCAAAAACAGCGACGGGTCAGCAGTGGAAGGTGCAAACCCGAGAGCCGCAAGTGTCGTCCTCAGTGTGTCGTGCCACTCACGTGGCACCTGGCGGAGACCGTAGACCGGCCGCCGGAGGCTCCACTGGGTACCAGGAGGGAACGACCCAGTGAAGCCAGGCGGGCGGCGTAGCCAGATCTCCTCGTGCAGGCTGCCCTGTAAGAAAGCTGTGCTGAAGTCAAGAGAGTGAAGCTCGTAGTCACGCTGAGCGGCAACGTGCAGCAGCACCCGAAGAGTGGTCATCTTCGGGGTGGGGGAGAAGGTCTGGAAGAAGTCAACTCCCTCTCGCTGACTGAAGCCTCGAGCAACGTAACGAGCCTTGAAGATAGGCGGAGAACCTGGCGGCCGCTTCACCCTGAAAATCCACATGCCATCGACGATGTTCGCCCCAGGAGGGGGAACCTCGTCAACGTAAGTGCCTGTGGACTTCCAGGATGCCATCTCTGCGTCCATGGCTGTCTGCCACTGAGAGGAGTACTCACCCGCGATCGCCTCAGCGTAAGAGCGCGGGGTCGGGATGTCTGGAGCATCCGGGTCTCCCTCAGGGGCAAGTAGCATGGCCACGAGATGAGGCGCAGCGGCTGCAAGACACTCAAGGTCCTCTTGCCTGTCCTCAAGGACGTCCGTGCCAAGAGCACACTCATACCCAACGGATGGAGGACAGACAGACTCAGACTTAGCAACAAGACTAGCGGCGTAGTCTAGAGGACAGGCAGCAGCAAAGTCAACAAGCTCAGCAACGAAGGCAGACGCAGCAGCAGACTCAAACGACGGGTCAATGACAACAGTGGCTAGCAGACGTATGACAGTAGGGTGCTCAGCACAAAACCGGTCAGACTCAGGGTCAGCAACTCCAGGCAGAGAAGACGCAGGAGGAGACGGCAGAGGAACACGCTGCGGAGCAGAGGACGGACGCAGAGCCATGAGGTGTGGGTCGGGGACAGCCGGCGGACGCGGACGAGGAACACGACGACCAGTGCGGACAGGCGAGACAGGACGCGACGCAGGCTCACGACGCTCAGCAAGACCTCCTGGCTGCTCAGTGTAAGGAGAAGGAGCAGGTAGCGATGAGCCAGGCTGTAACGGAAAACCAGTAGACGAAAGGAGGCTAAGAACCTGGTGAAGCATGGAGTCAGGCGGTGGCAGAGACGACGGAGACGGCGGAGCAAAGAACAGTCGTGGCTGTGCAGCGCCACCAGCACCAGCAGCTCCAGCACCACCAGCAGCTCCAGAACCTCCAGCTCCAGCGCCTCCAGCAGCAGCACCTCCAGCTCCAGTGACTCCAGCAGCAGCACCTCCAGCTCCAGCGCCTCCAGCAGCTCCAGAACCTCCAGCTCCAGCGACTCCAGCGGCAGCACCTCCAGCTCCAGCGCCTCCAGCAGCAGTACCTCCAGCTCCAGGGACTCCATCAGCAGTACCTCCAGCTCCAGCACCTCCAGCAGCTCCAGAACCTCCAGCTCCAGCGCCACCAGTAGCAGCACCCCCAGAACCGGCACCTCCAGCCTCTCGGTCCCCAACTCCAGGGTCGACAGGACCAGCGCCAGGGCCTCCAGCAGCAGCACCCCCAGAAACGGCACCTCAAGCTCCAGGGTCTCCAACTCCACGGTCGACAGCACCAGCTCCAGGGCCTCCAGCCCCACTACCTCCAGCAGCAGCACCCCCAGAGCTGACACCTCCAGCTCCAGGAGCAGGTGCAGTCCCGGCAGCTCCAGTACCTCCAGTACGAGCACCTCCAGGACCAGAGACACCAGCACTCCTAGAGCCTCCACGATTAGCAGCTCCAGCAGCACGACTCCTCAGGCGGGTACGCGACGCAAGCCACTCTCGTGCCTGCTGTGGTGAGACAAGCCCGCGTCGTGAAACGAGACCCAGAGGAACGCCAGCAGACTCAGCACCCCCAGCTTAAGGGTCAACTGCACCAGCTCCAGGGCCTCCAGCCCCAGTACCTCCAGCCGCAGCACCCCCAGAACCGGCACCTCCAGCTCCAGGGTCTCCAACTCCAGGGTCGACAGCACCAGTTCCAGGGCCTCAAGCCCCAGTACCTCCAGCAGCAGCACCCCCGGAACCGACACCTCCAGCTCCAGGAGCAGCACTAGTCCCGGCAGCTCCAGTAACTCCAGTACGAGCACCTCCAGGACCAGAGACACCAGTACTCCCAGCGCCTCCACGACAAGCAGCTCCAGCAGCACGACTCCGCAGGCGGGTACGCGACGCAAGCCACTCTCGTGCCTGCTGTGGTGAGACATGCCCGCGTCGTGAAACGAGACCCAAAGGAACGCCAGCAGACTCAGCACCCCCAGGCTCCGCACCCCCCGGCACCTCACGGACGGGCTCAGCACCCCCAGACTCCGCAGCCGCAGGCTCAGCACCCCCAAGCTCCGCACTCCCCAGCACCTCACACGTAGGCTCAGCATCCTCAGAAGCAGCACCCCAAGTAGTACCTCCCGCAGCAGCACCTGAGTCGCGAGTGACCTCTACAGGCTCAACCAAGGGGGGCGGGTCTACCTGAGACACACCTGAAGGAGCAGGACCCTGAGGCGGGAGGGGGTCTACCGGAGGGGGACCTGGAGCGAGGAAAAGCGGCGGGTGAGGGAGAGGGGCAGTGCGGTAGGGGAAGAGACGGTAGAAAGGAACCGGCTCGTCAAAGGTGACGTCCTGAGAGGGGAAGAGACGACGCGAGGTGGGGTAGTAAAACTGCCAGCCAGACGCGTCAGGGACAAAGCCAAGGAAGACTCAGGGAATGGTGCGGGAGGAGAGCTTGTCCGCAGACGTATCACGAACAAGGGCACGAGCACCCCAGACCCGGAAATGCGACGCATCGCCAACCTCCCCCGTCCAACGCAGTGTGGGCGAGGTCTCCGGTAAGGAGACACGGGGCCAGAGGTTGAGCTGCTGCGCGGCGTACCGGACCGCAAACGGCCATAGAAAATGGGGAGCCGCCGCATGAATCAAGGAGGTACGAGCGACATCCATGACTAAGCCAATGCGGCGCTCAGCAACCCCATTTTGCTGTGGTGAGCCCGGAAGCGTGAACGACTGCTCGATGCCCTCCCCCTGACAGAAGGCCCGCAAGAGGTCGGAGGTGAACTCACCATCTCTGTCAGAGTGCAGACGCAAGACAGGAAGGTCGTGGCGGAACCTGCGGCGGAGCCGGAGACGAACTGCTCGGATCCAAGGGATCAGGACAGCAGGGACCTCACCTTTGGTGCGCAAGGGGAAGACCGTGGTGTACCGCGAGTAGTCGTCGACAACCAGCAGAAAGTATCGCTCACCGCCCTGTCCACGAACGCGGGCTGGGCCCCACACGTCCAGGTGGAGGGTCTGCAGAGGAGCCTCTGTCAGGGGAAACGAGGAGGAGTGAGGAGCGGCGCGCTGCCGCCCCTCGACACAAGGAAGGCAGGGGGGCGCAGGCGAGGCGGGGAGGGGAGGGAGAGACCTGGGAAGACCAGACACAAGGAGGCGACGGTGCATGCCACGTAGACGTGGCAAGGAGTGGTGACCCAGACGGTGGTGCTAGAGAAGAGTCTGGTGCGACAGGGAGCGACACCCACAAGGGGAGGCTACCTGACCTGACGCAGACACCTGACCAGTAGCAGCTACCTGAGGAGGCGCAGTCGTCAGTGTGTAAAGACTCGACCCTGGCCGACGGGTAAACGTGGCCAGGTGGCGATCGGTCCGGGAGCACGTACAGATCGCCACACGCTGTCTTCCAGGGGTAAAGGTGTCAACCCACTAGTCCTGGAGAACTGCGTTGCTCACCAAATTCGTAGAGAACGAGGGGAGGTGGAAGCCTGTCAGTGAGCCAGACAGAACCGCCGGGCACGGAAGCAAAGTGGTGGACCGTGCAAGAACTGGGCCCCCTGAGGGGTCAACCAGAGAGACTGCAACAGGTGCAGTGAGTGGTGTGAGTGCAGTACTGTCACGAAAGAAATAGCGGGAAGCACCTGAGTCAAGCGTGAAGGTGTGCAAGGCCTCAACAGGGGCAGTACCTGAGGAAGCAGACTCGCTAGCACCTAAGGCAGCAGCATCACTAGCACCTAGAGCAGCAACCTCTATACCGGGGTCGTACTGTACACACAGGTGACAGTCATTCTCAGCACCACCAGGCAAAGCAGACATGGCAGTAAGGATGGCGTCATAGTCTAAAGCAAAGACAGCAACGCCCGACCTAAGCAGCTCAAGCCAGGGGGGGGATCTCAGCCTTATCGCCAAACTCTGTGCGCCAGGCGTCAGTCAAATAGGCGAAGCAGCGGGACTGTGCGTGACCAGGTATCCCACAGGTCTCACCAGCTCGACGACCTGCGCGAATGACGTACTGGCAGCGACCCGGACTCGGAGACGGCCCACGCTGGTAAAGCCACTCACGAAGCTGCTGGGGCGTAAGGGTCGGACGCCGCCGTAGCTGCATCTGGCCACCGCCAGACACTCCGCACCAAACAGCGCCACAGTGACCGCTACTACGGCCGCCACCACTCCCACTGCTGCCACCACCGACGTCACCACTCCCACCGGTACGACAAAGGGAAGTCATGGCGGGCAAGCTAGGAGGAGCGCGACCTCTAGGGCAGTACGGAGTGAAGGCAGTAGCACGAGTAGCAGCAGCAGTAGTAAGAGCAGCAGGGCGGCGCGCGGCCAGAGCAGGGCGGCGTGCGGCCATAGCAGGGCAGCAGCAGGGAATAGCTCCTAGGGCAGAAGCACCTAGGGCCTTTTTTTATTTTAATAATTATTTAATTTTATTTAGGGTTTAGCAGGGCGCTGGCGCAGGGCAGGGCGCTGGCGCAGGGCAGGGCGCTGGCGCAGGGCAGGGCGCTGGCGCAGGGCAGGGCGCTGGCGCAGGGCAGGGCGCTGGCGCAGGGCAGGGCGCTGGCGCAGGGCAGGGCGCTGGCGCTGGGCAGGGCGCTAGCGCAGGGCAGGGCGCTGGCGCAGGGCAGGGCGCTGGCACAGGGCAGGGCGCTGGCGCAGGGCAGGGCGCTGGCGCAGGGCAGGGCGCAGGCGCAGGGCAGGGCGCTGGCGCAGGGCAGGGCGCTGGCGCAAGGCAGGGCGCCGGCGCAGGGCAGGGCGCTGGCGCAGGCCAGGGCGCTGGCGCAGGGCAGGGCGCCGGCACAGGGCAGGGTGCTGGCGCAGGGCAGGGCGCTAGCGCAGGGCAGGGCGCCGGCGCAGGGCAGGGCGCTGGCGCAGGGCAGGGTGCTGGCGCTGGCGCAGGGCAGGGCGCTGGCGCAGGGTGACGCCAGGCAGGGCAGGGCAGGGCATGCGCTAGGCAGCGCGACGCGGGGCAAGGCAGGGCGTGCGCGGGGCAGCTGTCAGAATGTTGTATTTGTCTAGCCTGCAGTGGGGTACTCTATAGCGAGTACAGCCCAATCTAGGGTTTCCTATATGTACTCAACTGCTTGCTAGTGAACCTCCTCCTTTCTTCATTCTTTCTTTCTACTACTACTTCTGACATGCTATCAGAGCAGGTCGATCCCCTTGGGTCGATCCTGTGGGTGGGCCCACCACCTCACTGCTTCCGCTGCTACTGCTACTCTGTGTGTTGCACGCCCCGTGGCGTGCGACGGATTTTTCATCCCGCCGCGCGCTCGGAGCGTGCGGCGGTTTTCTGCCCGCCGTGCGCCCCGAGGCGCGCGGCGGTTTTCTGCCCGCCGTGCGCCCCGAGGCGCGCGGCGGTTTTCTGCCCGCCGTGCGCCCCGAGGCGCGCGGCGGCTTTCTGCCCCGTCGCGGCCTGCGCGACCTGCGTAGGGCCCGCGCGCGGCCCGTACAGCCTGCGCGCGGCCCGTACGGGCTGCGCCAGGCCCGCGCGCGGCCCGTACGGGCTGCGCCAGGCCCGCGCGCGGCCCGTACGGGCAGCGCCAGGCCCGCGCGCGGCCCGTACGGACTGCGCCAGGCCAGGGCGCGCCTCGGGCCGCCCGCACGCGGTACGTACGGGCTGCGCCAGGCCCGTGGGCGCCCTGTTTTCTCTGCCCCTGCGCTGCCCGCTGTCCCCCGTGCTTCTGACGGCGCCCCACCCCTGCTGCTGCCCGTTCTCCTGAATTAGGGTTTGGAGGTGGGGGGTATGGGGGTGCAGTTTCTGTGCGTCGTCCCCTACTCCTCCTCCTCCTCCGTCTCCCAGTGCTGCAGCTGCCGCTGAGGGGGGTGGGTGTGTGGGAGCCGAAGGAGTGGTACTAGGGGGGTGACGTGCAAGTGGAGTTAGGAGTGAAGCAGTGGGTGTGTGGGGGGTGTGTGGGACAGTTGGAGGAGGTTGAGCGGAGGCTGCTGTCTTGTCGTCCGCAGCACCTGTAGTCCGGGGCGCACTGTCCTGGTAGCCCAGAGAGTCTGCTGCGCCTATCGCCCGAGGGTCCGTTGCTCCTGTAGCTCGTCGTAGCCCGTGAGCCAGTTACTCCAGTAGTCCGGGGCGCACTGTCCCGGTAGCCACTGTGCCAGCAGCTCCTGTTGCCCGTGTGTCTGCAGCTTCAGCCGCCGTCTCTTATCTTCTCTCCTCTCACAGTCCCTCCTCCTCCTCACTTGCCCGCTGTGATTACCTCTAGCTTTGCTTCTTATTGTGAACTCCTGCTATACCTGCTCATTGTGCTGATTACACCCCACTTTGGCTATGGGGGTGTGTCAGAATGTTGTATTTGTCTAGCCTGCAGTGGGGTACTCTATAGCGAGTACAGCCCAATCTAGGGTTTCCTATATGTACTCAACTGCTTGCTAGTGAACCTCCTCCTTTCTTCATTCTTTCTTTCTACTACTACTTCTGACAGAAGCGCGACGCAGGGTAGTGGGGTAACGTGATAACCGCAGTCGGAAGCTAAGTATGGTGGGCCCGAAAAAAAAAAAAAAAAAAAAAAAAAACGGTCCTACGGACCTACTATTCTGATACCATGTCAAGATAGCAAGCAGGGATGTTGCATTGAATGAAATGTGGGTACAAGTACTAGCCATAACTTAGGGTTGTACCCCATATGGGCTACCCCACTATAGCCTACACAGAACTAACACCTATATAGTTTGACAGGTGAGTGTCTTGCTAGTGTCAATGAGCGCTGCCATTTTCAGGGAGGTAGGGGACGTGCTGCTGGTCCTGGTAGTGGTTGTCAGTTTCACGACGGTAGGGGAGGTGGTCAATGTTTTCTCCAGCTTCAAAGAGGTAGGGGAGGTGCTAGAGGTCCTGGTAGTGGTTGTCAGTGTCACGGCGGTGGGGGAGGTGGTCAAAGTTTTCTCCAATTTCAAAGAGGTAGGGGACGTGCTGCTGGTCCTGGTCGTGGTTGTCAGTTTCACGGGCTGGAGCAACTGATTCGCCGATTTGGTCGTCGTGGCTGTCAGTTTCAGGGAGGTAGGGGACGTGCTGCTGACCCTGGTCGTCGTGGCCCCTAGAATGCGCCGCGCCGCGACCAATCCCTTGGATCCTGCTGTGCAGTGAACAATGGAAGGGATGATAGGTTCGGATGTACTAGTAGTAGTACCAGAGTTACCCGAATGCAGCATGATACACGTAAACTGAACGGATTTTTGAGAATTCTCAAAATACGGAATTGCACGATGACGGAATAGATGCGAAGCTTACCTGCCGCAACATTCGATGCTGACGTCACAAGCAGCACGCACAGAAGCATCGGCAACGCCGCCATGGTGGCTGCACCTTGTTTTGTCCGAGCCATAAGAGGCAACGGCGTTGATCCCGACTCGTGAGAATTGTAAGCGCGAGAGGAGAATAACGGATGAACGGGAGAGTTGTTGGCTGGGAAGTTGGAAAAGAAGTTGAATGACTACTATAGATGCGAAGGCGAGATGACGAGGGAGTTATATAGGACTCCTCTTGGAGTGGAATCATTGTGAGGTTGGGGCTCCCACGAGAGAGCAGTTTCGTTACTAAGACGGTCTTTGCCAGGCGGAGGGAGACGCTCACACATTGCGCGTTCAACGCGATACTATTGCGCATGTTTCGGCGTGAAAACCGTCGCCAGGTGGGACTCTCCCAGTTAGCGGCTGCCTAAATCCAACACGCGCGCGTTCCTGTGGAACAGCGGGCGAGGTTTACGCTACGCTGTGTTAGGAAGTGGGGGTAGGTGGGCTCTTACGAGAGAAGAGGGGAGGACAAATGCACTCAGGAAGATTCAATCTGGCGGATGACATGTATTTTCGCGCCAGGTCGAATCAAATGTGAGAGTTGCTCGCTCTGTGTGCTTCGCAGGTTAGTGTGAAGCGAATTACACCACAGTCCCCCACTGCATGCTGCGAGTTCGCAACATTCGCGGCCGATAGTTGCGGCGTGATGCCAGGCCAATCGCAGGTTTGAATGTGCCACTATTGTTACAAACATTGGTTGAGTTAAATGTAAATTGTTGTTATGGGAAAAACCGTTTTTACTACACTAAATAGGGTACACCAAACCAAGAGAGGGCCCTTTTGGCCATCCAGCAACACAATGCCAAGGCCCAGCTTCCTCCACTTTCCTCCTAACTTCCCAAGCCCCCTCTCTCCTTGCTCACTCTCGAATCACTCTGCTTTGTTTCTCCCTTCACCACCACCATTATTCACCTCAGCCCTACCCTCTTCCTCCTCTTCACGTGCTCCCACACCCACCCGTTTTCGCAACCCCTCACCCTCTCTCTCCGCCGCAACCCCCTTTGTTTCTCTGCTGGCCCTCATTGCTTCCTCCTCCCCCTTCCCGCTCTCCCCAGCCTTCCCTTCCCTCCCTTCCTTCCCTTCCTTCCCTTCTCTCTCCTTCCGCCGTTTCGCCTCAAGAGCCGCCTTGTGTGGTTTCAGGTAGATTCGGTAGAAGGCTGCTGCGAGCACGGCACCGGCGGTGGGAGCAGCCCAGTAGACTATGAAGTGCTGCACCGACATCTCCTGATCCAATGTGTACACCCACCCGAACGCCTGGAGGAAGGGAGTGGGGAGTAGCAAAAAAAGAACTAATGCGGAAAGAGACCACAACTGTTGGAGAAGCCCAGTCAGTTATGAAGTGCTGCACCGACATGTCTTGGTCCAACGAGTACACCCATCCAAATGCCTGGAGAAGGTGAGAGACGAGGAAGCATGAAATGAGGAAGGAAGGATGAGACAAAGGTGGGAGCAGCCCAGAAGAATGAAAAGTGCTGCACTGACATCTCCTGGTCCAACGTGTAAACCCACCGAAACGCCTGCCGGAGGGGAGTTGGGGAGTGAAGTGATGAGGGGTAGAAAAAAACATATGATGCGCCAAAAAAAAAAAAAACAAAGAAAGATATGATGATTGTTTGAGCAGCCCAGTAGACTATGAATAGCATCTCGCACCGACAACTTGACAGAGGGGAGCGCGGTACAATGTGTATCATCAGCCCAAATGCCTGACAGAGGGGAGCCAGTGGCGAGTGGGGAGGTGAGGAGAGACAAAAACCCCGATATGACAAGGAAGGATGAGATGATGATTGTTGGAGCAGCCCGGTAGGCTATCAAATGCTGTAGTGACATCTCTCGATCCAACGTATACACAAACCCAAACGCCGGCTGGAGGGGTGGGGGGGAGAAAAGAGGTGGAGAGTGACAAGAAATCATGAAATGGGGAAGAATGGATGAGATGAAGGTGGGAACAGCCCAGTAGGCTACGAAGTGTTGCCCTGTCATCTCTTGATCCAGTGTGTACACCTATCTGAACGCCTGCAGGAGGGGAGAAGGGAGGAATAGGGAAGGAGACGAGCAGTGGGGGAAGATACGTGCGGGACAGAGCAGCCCGGTAGAACATCGAGTGCCTGGCTGACATATCCTGATCCAACATTGGCACCCACCCAATCGACTGGAGGAGGGGAGTGGGGAGGAGTAACGAGACGGGGAGTGGTAAGGAATAAGGAAATGAGGAAGAAGGAAGGATGAAATTTAGGCAGGATGAGTGAACCAGGAAGTGCTGCCCTCGCATTTCTTGAACCAGCTGGTGCAGTTCTAGAGTGAGTCAGGAGAGAGGGAGGGTGCTTACAAAGAGGGGGTTCAGGGAAGGGCCAGAGAAGCCCATGCCAGCAGCAATGGCGACTATTGTGGCTGAGACCATGATGACTTCCTTTAAGCGGTCGCTGCTGGGGCCCAGGAACAGCGTCCACATCACCACCAGGAACAGCAGAAACGTGAGCGTAAACTCCGCTGTCGCGCCGGCCAATACCGAGACGCCAGGTGGCAGCGCGGGCCCGTTGACTGTGTGCTTGAGAGACTCCGGAATGAACTTCCACGTCAGCATGGCACCTATCACCATGCCACCTGCCTGATGACGTGGATGGGAGAGGGAGTGGAGGGGATAGAAGGAAGGGGGGGGAGGAAGGGGGGTGGAAGGAAGGGGGACAAGGGGGTTGGGATGGACAGGAAGGGAGTTGGATGGACACTCTGGGACAAAATCCCACGTCAGCATGGTGCCTATGACGATGCCACCTGCCTGGTGACATGGATTTGTGGGAGGGGGGGGAAGTGAGAGGGGGAGGCAAGGGGACAGGAGAGGGGTTCGGATGAACCTTGAGGGATGGATGGGCTCGAGAAAGAAGCTTCATGTCGTGCGGTGCTGGGATGGGAGGTATGTGTCGTGATCCAGACACTATGAGAGCGCACTCAACCCATGCTTGCCAGCTTGTTGTAGGCGTTTCTTAAGAACTCTAGAAAAACACTTCAAAGAAAGTGCCGTGATCCAGACACTCTGAGAGCCCACTCAACGGATACCCACATCCCTGCCAGCCCTCCCCTGTCCCCTGCCAGCCCTGTGGTCCCTGCCAGCATCTGAGCGGGGCAGGGGGCAGGGGGCAGGGGGCAGGAGGCAGGGGGCAGGGGGCAGGGGGCAGGGGGCAGGGGGCAGAGGGCAGGGGGCAGGGCGCAGAGGGTTGGAAGGCGGGGAGGCATGGGAAATTCTTAAGACGTATTAGAAAAAGGCTGCCAGTCATCTGTGTGCTGCCAGTCATCTGTGTGCTGCCAGTCATCTGTGTGCTGCCAGTCATCTGTGTGCTGCCAGTACCTGAGCGGGGAGGCGCAGCAGCAAGCCGAGCGCCGTCTCGTCGTCCTCGTCAGCGAGGTAGTTGATGAGGTTGGTGAGCGGGTTATACGACGCCCCCCCCAGCGCATCTGCCGCTCCCCCGAACCCCGCGACTTGAACGATGGTGATCGCCTGGTGCACACGGAGGGAGAGGCCGGAGAGAGAGGCGCGAGTGAGAGGCACTCGGGATAGGCATGAGGGAGTGGCATGAGGGAGAGGCATGAGGGAGAGGCATGAGGGAGAGGCATGAGGGAGAGGCATGAGGGAGAGGCATGAGGGATAGGCATGAGGGATAGGCATGAGGGAGAGGCATGAGGGAGAGGCACTCGGGATAGGCATGAGGGAGAGGCATGAGGGAGAGGCACTCGGGATAGGCATGAGGGAGAGGCATGAGGGAGAGGCATGAGGGATAGGCATGAGGGATAGGCATGAGGGAGAGGCACTCGGGATAGGCATGAGGGAGAGGCATGAGGGAGAGGCACTCGGGATAGGCATGAGGGAGAGGCATGAGGGAGAGGCACTCGGGATAGGCATGAGGGAGAGGCATGAGGGAGAGGCATGAGGGATAGGCATGAGGGAGAGGCATGAGGGAGAGGCACTCGGGATAGGCATGAGGGAGAGGCATGAGGGAGAGGCACACAAGGTGGCTTCTGAGTCGACTCAAAAGTCAGATGTCACCCTCTGAGTTCACTCAAAAGAACCCCGTAATCTGACAATGGCGGTCGCCTGGTGCACACGAGTGGGAGTAGGAGGAGGGAGAGAGAGAGAGAGAGAGAGAGAGAGAGAGAGAGAGAGAGAGAGAGAGAGAGAGAGAGAGAGAGAGAGAGAGAGAGCTCGACTTCCAAGAGCGTTACACAGTAAAGCGTTGGATCCACCAGATTTGTGACATTTTAAGAGACCGGTCCTTATGCGCGAGTTAACATGTCGATACATTGCTACATTGTTACATAGATTGTTAAATTGTTACAGTTGCCTACCAAGAGGAGAGCGACGGAGGTTTTATCGTCCGCGGCGACGTATGGAGCGAGGACTGCCACCGTGGCTTCCGTACACGATACCCCTATCGCATAAACGATTCTGATCATTAGGGGAATTCCGCAGAAGTGGCGAGGGTTAGAACGAAAAACAAAAACCAGTGGATGATGCCAGGGAAATCCGGATAACAAATTAAAATCTGCCCTGTTTCAACTAGACGAAGCGAGTAATAACATGTCGCCTAATTGATCAATTCAGAGCTGCTAGCATCTACCATCACATTTTTTCGTGTCTTCCCAAAGACATATTTTATCGTCCGTTCCGTACGTGAAAAGGAAGTCAGTGACGGCCAGCCGAACCACCTTTCCAGACGACATTGAATTCGCCATCCCACACCGCGCTTTCGACGGCCTAGCGGAGAAATATCAGGGCTTAACTCGCGGTCTAAGATTCTGAGGCCTAAGGAACTGAGAACGAGCTCCATGAAGGACGAGTTTAGGTCCTTTATCTAAGACGAATAGCAAGCTAATCAGGGTCGCGAACTTGACTTATTGGAGGAAGGGGTGATCCTGATGAGGGTGTGGTTGAGCAGAGGTGGGCCTGCCAAAGTCTGGTTGTGCACGGTCTTATCTGTTCCAGTAACTTTAATCACGGTGAAGAGTGGTGATTGAACACGTGCCGAGTTACGGTGAAGGGTGGTTGTTGAACTCGCGCTTGTGATGCAGAGAAGTGCCGCTCAACCGTGGCGCCGGGTAGCGCGCTAAAGAAACCAGGTGGGGGCCGGGTTTCCACAAAGATACAGTGTTTGCGATTATTTTATTCATAGGTTATTCTTTTCCACAGACTCCATTTTTCTGACTTCTGTGCTGTTGTTCAGGGGCTCACAAAGGACAACAATAACGGAATTACCGGTAGCCAAATTATAACGGAAAAGGGATAGACACCGCTATTTGGGCCAAATGCGAAAGATGCATAAAGAGTCTCAAATCATACCTGATGAAAATTGTGACAAAAGCTGGACTACTTGCATTCCTGACTGCGAAACATGTAGCCTCTACGGCCTATGGCATGAACTCATGCAACAAAGCTGAATCCATGGTTAAATCTGCAAGTCACTTCGCAGCTACAGTAACTGTCAATTGCACATACACTACCACGTATCTACCACAACTCAACCAGTTGCACTTCCATTCTGTGCCTAAGATGTAGTCATGTAAGCTGTAACCAACTTCCCCCTTTCATTTCTACCACTCAGCTTTGTCCTGAAACCACCAGCAGCACCACCGGAAAAGCTGATGGCACTTCCCCGCTCTCCCTTATCTTCCGTTTCATCCACTCCAGTTGCTCCTCCCTCATACAGCTCCAGCAATATCTATCAACCAAGCCATCACTCAAGCCTCTACATCTGGTGACGCCTCAGCTTGACCACCCGCACTCGCCCCAGCACCACCACCCGCTTCCGCCCCTCCTCCCACTCCTCCTGCCATTCCTCCTGCTCCTGCCGTGGCCCCTCCTCTCGTAGTTGGTGTCTTAGCCAGCGTTCTTCCGTACAGCCCAAACTTCTCCCTCACCTTATCTGTCCCGGTCACGTACTCAGCAAACGTGAACACGCGGTTACGTGACGACAGGAGAGAGGGGCCTGCGTGCTTGGCAGGGGCTTTCCTCTCGCTGTAGCACGTGGCGCAGAGGTCGAAGCGCGACTTGGTCTCGCGGTAGCGCAGCCCGACTATGGCGTATCGACACACGTCGCACGACATGCCCAGGTGCCGGGTACGATCGTAAACCTCCAGCTTGCGCAGGGTGTAGAGAATGGGGAAATACTGCAGCGGGTTGAGGGTTGGGGGGAGAGAGGAGGGGAGGAAGCGTTGGGAAGAGATCAAGTGCGAACCATGCACAAGAGAAAAAAGAAAAGTAGGCAAGTCGATTCATCCTGATAACATATGCACATATGATATAAGTGAATGCACACACACACACAAACACCGACACAAGAATCCCTAGAAGCATCTCACATCATCCACGAGGGTCTCAAACTGCTCCAACCCCACGTCTGGCACGCCCTCCTCGCCACCCTTCTCCTCCTCGGGCATGGGCGGCTGCCCCGGCAGGTAGATCTCGCGCACCAGCTGCACAAACCCCACCGCGTCGCGCCGCATGATCTTGCCCGCGGTGCCCTCCGGCCGCCCCCGCCGCCACTGCAGCGCTTCAAACGCCACCAGCTTCCTCTCCGGCACCGCCCCGTCGCACAGCAGCGCCACGATCGCCAGAAACAGCCCCAGATCAACGGCTGCCGCGGCCGCGCCGCCGCCGGTTTCGACGGCTGAGATGACCTTTTCGTTGAGGGCGCGCACGGCCTGCTGGAAGGTCTCTGGGGGGAGCGCTTCTGGGAGCATCTGGCGCAGCAGCAGCTCGATGGCCGCCTTTCGCACCATTCGCTCGCGCGGGGCCGCCTCGAAGTTGGCCTCTGAGAGCTCGGCGCGCAGCGCTGCCACCGGCACCTTGGAGAGGCGCGTGTGGCGCTGAGGGGGGTGGGCGGGCGGAAGGGTGGGAGAGGGGAGGGGGAGTGAGAAACTGAGGGCAAATCTCGCATTGAGAAGGGGGGGCGAATGAGAAACAGAGGGGGGTTCAAAATGAGTGCAGGGGGGATCATTACCCTGTAACCACCCTCGCCCAGTAACCATCTCAATGCTCACCTGGTAGGCGCGGACGTCAAGCGCCACAGCCAGCTCCGTGGGATTGCACACTGTGGGGCCGCTGCCCTTCATTCTCGCCGGATCCAACACCACGAAACTCCCCTCCACCGCGCCCCCTTGCGCACCCTCCCCGCCCCTATCTGGCAGCTTGGCGAGCGCGGAGCTCATCTTCTTGTTCTCCTTGTACAGCCGCTTCAGCTGCTTCACCGCATCGTACAGCTCCACGCGGTTCGTCAGCCGATACGCCGCCTCCAGCTCACGCTGCGCGGCCTCCCCTTTTCCGCCGCCCAGCAGCGACACGGCGCGGTTGAGCTGCGCCTGCCAGTGCCCCGGGCTGAGCGCGAGCACCTTGGAGTACGTGTCGACGGCGGCGTCGAACTGGCCCGTGTCGCGCAGCAGCCCCGCGTAGTTGTAGAGCGCGTCGACATGGTCCGGCGCAAGACTCAGCGCGCGCTCGAACGCCTGACCCGCACGCACGTCGTCGCCCAGCGCGTGCAGCGTCGACCCGAGGTCGCAGTGTGCGTCGGCGTATCTGATAAGCGGGAACGGAGGGGAAGAGAAAGACGGGAGTGGGGAGCAGGACAGGGTAGGCATAAGGCGGGAAAGGAGCGAGAATGCGGACACGAAGAGTAACCATCAAGTTCTCTATTCAGGCCCCGCGGGGCAAATGCTGCGCACTTGGTTTACACGACCACCTACGTTTTTCCGAATCCAAGGTAAATCACGTTCTGTAGCACCATTGATATAACATGCTGTGTGGTTGTAAAGCTCGCTTCCATGTAAAGATCTCTCGCTTGCACTCACTTGGGGTCCAGATACAGCGCATTCTGCAGCGCCTCCTCCGCCTCGCGGTACTCGCCGAGCCCGTAGAGCGCGCTGCCAAGCAGCTTCATGGCGTGGTGGTGGTGCGGGTTCAGCATGCCCGCCTCGCGGTAGTGGTCGCACGCGTTCATCAGCAGCCCCTCCGCCTCCATCGCTATACCCAAATTCACGTGCACCTGCATCAGAGTTGAAGTAAGCGGCAGGTATGAAAAACCATGGTAGTGGTGGCACCCCGTGCAGTAAACAAGCGTCTGCCTCCATCGCTATATCCTAAGTTCCGTGCGTCTGTATGGGAACAAACAAATGGCTTGGAATTTAGGCACGATGTTAAAACTGATGTAAGGGTGAGTCCACATTACACTTACCAATGAACCAACATTGCTTTCGTTACAGCCAGAACTGTCACTACATACCTGAGGAAGGATGGTCGCGTGCGCTTCGGGGTCTGCTTTCCCCGCCTCGAGGCTCTGGCTGTATGCATCCCGCGCCTGTGCCAGTTGTCCCATGCTGTAGTACGCATTCCCCAGAAGGAAGTACGCGCGGACGTTCTGCGGCTCAATCTCCACGACACGCATAAACGACGGCTTCGCTTCCTCCGTGCGACCGACCTTCATCAGCGCGCGACCCATCGCCATGTTCGCCTCCACGACGGCTGCGACGGGTAACAGGCTCTCCGACTGCGAGCGAAGGTCGGCGACAGCTTTCGTGAACGCAGGGCTGCTGAGAACGTTGTTAGGGTTGTCCTGTGCGCGTGGTTGCTGCTGAATAAGCGCCTCGAGGGCTTCCACCATGTGCTTTGTGGACAAGTAGTTATATCCTCCCTTGTCTTCCTCCACCGGAGCAGGAGGTTCAGGTTCGGCAGGAACCTCAGCAGGAGGCTCGGGAACAGCGGGAATAGAAGGGAGAGGAGCCGGAGTGGGCATGTCCAGGACAAGATTAAGAGCTTCGAAATCCCTGTCCACGTCACCAGCACCGTCGTCGTATGTCTGCTGAAGCCCCTCGAAAGACAAACCGACGCCTTCGGTGATATATTCTCCGTAAGTTTTAAATACCTCGTCTAGAATAGCCTCGATTTGCTCGTCCTTAAACTTGACCTTGGGATTGACGGCGATGACGAGACCAGCCATTTCCGAGCGGTCTAGTCCACCGTCTTTATTATGGTCAAACTTGTGAAATATCATCTTGACCTTGGCGTGCCGCACCGCGTCGGCATCCAGCTCCACCGCCATGTCGGCTGAGCTTTTAACAGGAAGAACACTGGTAACTTACTTAGCTGTAGAATATTGGCAGACTCGTCAAAAACACATACCTAACTTTCTGGCGTCACTACGATTTCTCAGTACACGAAAACCTTGGGAGGTGCCTCGTCCTATTGCTATTGCTGTATGGTCGTCGGCCTCGCTGCTACTCCTCTCGTCTACTTCACTGGAAACTAGTCTCTTAAAACCCGCGGGCCAAGAACTTCAACCTTAGGAAGCTTGGTTGGAGTGAGCAACACAATTGGCTAAGGTTTTGGGTGCGAGTGCCAAACTCAACCAAGGTTAGGAAGGTTGAGGCAATTTGGGCCTTCTTGGCCCTCCGGTTTTAAAACTGGAAACTTGACTCTGAAATCACCTCAGCCAAGGACCTCAGCCACAGGAGGTTGAAATCATGAATGCCGCTTTCAGCAGCACTGGGACTTGCGGCAGGGCAACATGTAAAAGCAAGCAGGGAGGGGAAGACCTGCCCAAGCTGGGATGGGATTCGCACGTTTCTCTTGGGAGCTTCATCCGAACATGATTGGTGTACTCAAACATCTTTTCGCCTGTCGCAACGGTCATACGAAGCCTCGTGGTCCCGTTGTGCCTGAGCTCTGACACTAGCTTGTCACGTTCGTTTTGGCGGGAACAGGCACGGCTGTACCCCGAACGAGCTTGAGGTGTGGCACAAGTTTATGATACGTTCGTGGCGGTGTGGCTCGGTGGCGAGAAGATTTCATGACCTGGAGGTAACACCCGCCACGTTGACCAGAGCCTGAAACATTTCGCCTGTACTGCTCCCACACGTTCGCGCATTCTTACCTGGAGTGACCGTGGCTGGTTGGCGTTTCTGTGCGGTTTAGTCAGGTTTCCGTATTTACGAGTGAGTTTTCTACACCACGGTTGAACTGATCACCATGGTTTTTTCAGAGAGCCAGTACCGAGCCTTGACCACATGAAGGCAGAGCAGAGGAATAGGCTCTGGGACCCTCCGTTAATGGATCAGGCGTGTTTGTATAACCGAATATGCATCAGCTCGTGAACCTACCGAAATACTACAAAGTCTTGAGCTGTTCCACAACGCGGTTACCAACTTCTAAATCCGTGTGTGAAGCCTTTTGTGCATTCATATTCTTGCCACAATTCAACTTCCGAACTGTATTGAATACCCCTTCCAGTTGTTTATTGTGCTAGGGTGTGGAGAAAATACGGTGGTCGATATGGTGCAAATTTGCACAGATCTAATTCGTCACCACTCTTCACCGTAATGTATGTTACTGGAACAGACACTACCGTGCACAACCAGACTTCGGCAGGTCTGCCCCTGGTGAACCAGCCAGATGAGCCATCACCATTCCCAGTTCTCATTTGAGCTCATGATTGTGAGCTCTCAGGGTGCGTTTCTATCCCGTGTCAGACATCAAGTCATGCGGCCTTAGTCTCCAATTTGTCTCTTCCGAACTTCGGGCCAAAATCGAGCCACTTCGGGTCTTCCGAACCTCCACTTCGTGTCAAACCTAATGTCTGACACGGGATAGAAACTACCCTCATTAGTTAGCTATTCGTCCTAAATAAAGGTCCTATACTGGTCATTTATGGAGCACGTTCTCAGTTCCTCAGGCCCCGAATTCTAGGACCGCGAGTTAAGCCCTGCTTAGTTTCCGCTAGGCCGGCGAAGGTGTGGTATTGAGATGGCGAATTCAATGTCGTCTGGGAAGGTGGTTCGGCTGGCCGTCACCGACTTCCTTTTTACGTACGAAAATAACAGACGATAACAATGTTTTGGGAAACATTGGGAAAAAAAAGGGATGATTAGAAATGTCTTAGAAATGCAGTAGCAGCTCTAATCTCGGCGACATGTTACCACTCGCCTCGTCTAGTTGAACCAGCGCAGATGATAATCCGTGATCCACATTTCCCTGGCATTATACACGGTGTTCTTCTCGTTTTAATGTAATCCATTTGTGCGGAATTTTCCAATGATCAGAATCGTGTGGGCGATAGGGGTGTCGTGTACGGGCGCCACGGTGGCAGTACTCGCTCCATACGTCGCCGCGGACGATGAGACCTCCGTTGCTCTCCTCTTGGTAGGCAAATGTAACAATGCCACAGTGTAGCAATGTAGGAATGTATCGGAATTGTAAATCTCGCACTTCAAACGCTTTCACTATGTCAGGCTCTAGGTGGGTCCTACGCCATCACTACGTAACGCTCTTGGGAGTTCATGCACTCTCTCACAGTGCGTTCACTCCTGTCGTATGCTGCTCTCTCCTGCATGTCCTTCTCGTATGCACCAGGCGATCGCCATCGTGGAGATCGTGACTTTTGAGTCGACTCAAAAGTCACCTTGTGTGCCTGTCCTTTGTGCCTCTCTCTCCTGCCTCTCCCTTCATGCACCAGGCGATCGCCATCGTGCAAATCGTGGGGTTCGGAGGAGCGGCGGCCGCGTTGGGGGGGGCGTCGTTTAACCCGCTGGCGAATCTGATCAACTACCTCGCTGATGAGGCCGACGAGACGGCGCTCGGCTTGCTGCTGCGCTTCCCCGCTCAGGTACTGGCAGCAGGTGCTGGCAGCAGGTACTGACAGCAGGTGCTGGCAGGAGTCAGATGCCTGGCTTGCATTGTGGATATCCGATAATTTGCTCTTCCAGTGTGTCTACCCCGACACACACCTTTCGCACTCCACAATGTTGGATATCTTGCTGACGTGGAACTTCTCTCTCGAGCCCATCCAACTTCAATGGCCATCCGACGCCCTCCCATGTCGCCTTGCCTCCCCATCTCACTTCCCTCCCCTCTAACCTATCCACGTCATCAGGCAGGTGGCATGGTGGTAGGCACTATGCTGACGTGGGAGTTTATCCCGAGTGTCTATCCTACTCTATTCCCGTCCATCACAACCATCTTGTCCCCCTTCCTTCCTCTCCTTCCTTCTCCTTCTCTCCCCTTTCCTCCCCACCAATCCACGTCACCAGACAGGCGGCATGGTGATAGGCACCCTGCTCATGTGCCAACCCAACCCAGCACGTCAATCCATCTCCCTTCCCATCCATTCCCACCCCTTCCCATCCCCCTCTCATCCACGTCACCAGGCGGGAGGCATGGTCATAGGCACCATGCTGACGTGGGAGTTCATTCCGGAATCTCTAAAGCACACCGTTAACGGGCCCGCGCTGCCACCTGGCGTGTCAGTATTGGCCGGTGCGACGGCGGAATTCACCCTCACGTTTGTGCTGAACCTGGTGGTGCTGTGGACACTGTTCCTGGGCCCCAGCAGCGACCTCTCAAAGGCATTCATCATGGTCACCGCCACAATAGTCGCCATTGCTGCTGGAATGGGCTTCTCTGGTCCCTCCATGAACCCCCTCTTCGTAAGCGCTAGCCCCCCTTCCTCTCTCCTTCACTCACACACTCGCTCTCACCCTTGCTCCCACACTCTCGCTCTCCCACGCTCGCTCTCACGCGCGTTTCTGCTGAACCTGGTGGTGCTGTGGACGCTGTTCCTGGGCCCCAAGAGCGACCTCTCAAAGGCATTCATCATGGTCTCAGCCACTCTGGTCACCGTCACTGCTGACATGGGCTTCTCTGTTCCCTCCATGAACCCCCTCTTTGTAAACCCCCTTTTGAGTCGACCAAACATCAAAGGCATTCATCATGGTCTCTGCCACTCGGGTCGCCATCGCTGCTGACATGGGCTTCTCTGGTCCCTCCATGAACTCCCCTCTTAATTAGCTCCCTCTTTCTCACTCCTCACTCACTTGCACTCTCGTGGGAAGCTTCTATCCTACTCCCTTGTCTCTGGGCCCTCCATGAGACCCCACTTTGTAAGCTTTCTCTTTCTCACTCACTCCCTCACTCGCACTCTCACACGCTCACACTCTCTCTCGCTCACATGTACCTTTCCTGTAATCCCTCCCCCATGCGTTTGGGTGGGTGCCTACGTTGGATCATGAGACGTCTGCCAAGCACTTGATGCTCTATCGAGCTGCTCCGTCCCGGATATTTCTCCCCTCATTCCTTAGTTCCCATACTCCCTACTCCCCTTCTCCAAGGCGTTTGGGTGTGAGTGTACACGCTGATCACGCGTTTGGGTGTCAGTCAGCACCATCAGTCAAGAGATGTCAGTCAGCACCATCAGTCAAGAGATGTCAGTCAGCACCATCAGTCAAGAGATGTCAGTCAGCACCATCAGTCAAGAGATAACAGTCAGCACCATCAGTCAAGAGATGTCAGTCAGCACCATCAGTCAAGAGATGTCAGTCAGCACCATCAGTCAAGAGATGTCAGTCAGCACCATCAGTCAAGAGATGTCAGTCAGCACCATCAGTCAAGAGATGTCAGTCAGCACCATCAGTCAAGAGATGTCAGTCAGCACCATCAGTCAAGAGATGTCAGTCAGCACCATCAGTCAAGAGATGTCAGTCAGCACCTTCAGTCAAGAGATGTCAGAGCACACTGGGCTGCTCCCACCTTCATCTCGTCCATCCTTCCATGCCATTTCCTGATTCTGCATCCATTTCCACCTCCCTTCTACTCCCCACTCCCCTTCTGCAGGCATTTGGATGGGTGTACATTTTGGTTCAGGAAACGTCAATCAGGCACTCTGTAGCCTACAGGGCTGCTGCTCCCACCTTCTTCTCATCCTTCCTTCCTCATTTCATGATTCCTCGTCTCCTTGCTCCTCCAGGCGTTCGGGCGTGTGTACACATTGGATCACGAGATGTCAGTACAATACTTCATAGAGTACTGGGTGGCTCCCACCTTCATCACCTCATCCTTCCTCCTTATATCGGGATGTCTGCCTCTCCTCACCTCCCCACTCGCCGCTGCCCTCCCCTCCTTCATGAATTCGAGTGGGTGTCCACATTGGATCAAGGGATGTCGGTGCAGCACTTCACAGTCTACTAAACCACCTTCATCTCATCCTTACCTCCTCGCCTCTCAACCCCCTGTCACTCCCCACTCCCTTCCTCCAGGCGTTCGGGTGGGTGTACACATTGGACCAGGAGATGTCGGTGCAGCACTTCATAGTCTACTGGGCTGCTCCCACCGCCGGTGCCGTGCTCGCTGCAGCCTTCTACCGAATCTACCTGAAACCGCACAAGGCGGCTCTTGAGGCGAAACGGCGAAAGGAGAGAGAAGGGAAGGAAGGGAAGTCTGAGGAGAGAGGGAGGGGAGAGGAGAAAGCACTGAGGGCTGGCAGAGAAACAAAGGGGGTTGCGGCGGAGAGAGAGGGTGAGAGGTTGCGAAAACGGGTGGGTGCAGGGGCACGGGAAGAGAAGGAGGGTAGCTCTGATGTGAATAATGGTGGTGGTGAGAGTGAAGGGAGAAACAAAGCTGAGTAATTTGGAGGTAGATGGTGAAATCGAGTGAGCAAGGAGAGGGGAGGGAGGAAGCTAGGAGAGAAGAATAGAGTGAGTTGGGCTCGGCGTTTTTGCGTTGCTGGATGGTGATAGGGCCCTGGTTTGGAGAGGTGATTAATTCCAGCTGGTGAATCTCAACCTAGTCAAGGCAAATTTTGAGTCGACTCAAAAGCCAGATGGTGTATCTCAACGTAAAATGGCAGGGGGAATGGCCAGGGATTGGCAAGGGGGATGGAAAGGGAATGGCAGGAATGGCAGGGGGCTGGCAGGGGAATGGCAGGTGAATTAGCAGGGTACAAATCCTACACGTCTCTCCAGGGTTTTGTTTGGGAGAGGGCGGATGTGCGCATGCGCTGCTGTTGATCCATAGAAGGTTTAAATGCAGTAGTGACACTGTTGAGTTGATTTTGACAGAGCAAGTTCATTATACGAGCTCCCTGATATTCTTTATTATAACAGGTACAGAAGAACTCTATACCAGCTTTTAATAATTAGGTGGTGGCACCTACTGGTACTCGAGTTTTCACGAAAGCTTGGAATGGAAGGGATGAAGTGGTCAAACTGGGCAATAATCCACTCCATTCCAACGCAGCGGATCTCTCATGGAGCCTACCGTGGGGAGTCAAGTTCGTCAACGCCAACAAGGCAGATCTCGCATTGTTCGGTGCGGTTCGGTCAGAAAGAAGTGAAACTCGAGAATCGCGGATTACCGCATAGAAGCTTACGGAACCGCATGGTACACCCAGTGGACAAACATGCGTGTGTGGGTGGGTGGGACTCTTTCCCTGCTCTTGTTCACCCTTCACCTTAGCATTCTATCCACCACATTATTTTCTTCTTCTATCGTTTCTATGCGGCTGCTAGTCCCAACCAATCAACCCAGTACTTACAACCTGCTTCCTACAACAAAGCCCTGCTAGAAGTACTTAACAGTCTAACAGCCTGGCTAAGTCGAACTGTGGTGTCACAGGCAAGTAGACGTCTCAACTAAGACTCGCCAAATCCGCAAACCGCTCCCCAGCAGTTACGCCGCAAGCGTCCGCGCTCGTGCCGCGCTTCCTCGCTGCGCGCCGCGTGTCAGGAGTCCGAAACACATCAACGCAGCCTCGTCATACCCAGCGGCTCGTCATCATGGCGCTGCGACGCCGCACTTCCGCGCGCTCGCCGGCGCCGCCGCTCGCGCCGGACACGCTAACGCTGCTGCTGCTGCTGCCGCTGCTGCTGCTGCTCATGCAAGCAGGGCTGATGCCTGGCTGTGAGGCGCAAGGCGGCGATTCCGAACTCATCCCCGTCCCTGGGTTCAGCACCCCCCAGAAAATCGCCATGGCTGAGAGTAAGCGACAGGACTTTTTTGCAGCCATCGGGTCACCTTTCAGTGGTCCCAACTTCTGAATAGTTGACTTGAATATCGAATGCTTTGAACAATCTTCTCGATGCTATAATCAGAAAGGTCTGACTGACCAGACCAGATCCTGAGATCCCCCCATCTCTCTTTCACTCATCCCTCCTTTCAATCACATCCCTCCTCCTCCCACATCTCTCTTAAAAAAGCAGACTCCAGCAACTCATCTTGACCCCCCACCCTTTCCGCTCCTTTCCATCCCACCCACCCAACCATGGCGGCATGACCAATCGTCCCGTCTCATTGCGCAGAGGCTGCACTGCTGGCGTTCGCAGCGGCCTTCGGGAACCATCCAGTATTCGCCAAGTACAAGATTTGAGTCGACTCATTACCTTTTCCAACCACCCCACCCAATCATGGTGCAGAAGCTGCGCTGCTGGCGTTCGCAGCGGCGTTCGGGAACCATCCAATATTCGCCAAGTACAGCAGCTGGGCCAACGTGTCCTTGGGAATGACGTACGAGACAAGCAAGCCGTGCGTGCAGTTCTGGCAACTCATCACTTGCGACGAGGAAGGCCGAGTTAATTCCATGTGAGTGTGCCTGCTCTATTCATCTCTGGTGTTGTTTCGTGATTTTGTTTCTGAAACCTACAAAGATGTAGGTTCTGCACGAGACATCTTAACATCGCCTCCAGCTTTTGTTGATTACAATACGCCGCCCTGCACCCTTGAGTGAGCGCGCAACCACATGCTCTCAGCAACCAAGAAAATGCATCCCACCCAGGTGACCCTCCATCAAGCTCCTCAGCCGAATCAGAACACCAGCCTTGGATCACAGCCTTTCCAGTCAGGGGCCAGCCCTTGTATGTACAGCACTCTATGGTGCGAGTGTCGCAGTGACCAGCCTTGCACATAGTCTTACCATACAGTCCCCAGCGAGCGCCTCTCATTCATGTGCCAACATCGCCTTTCTCCCTTTCATGCGCCCACGTGCGCATGCTTGCGGCGACATAGACAATGCATATATGGTGGCCAAGAACCCAGCCTTTGCCCAGAGACGCAAGGCGGGCCCCCTGAGAGGCACTCTCCCATGGAGCAAGATGCAGCTGGTTTTTGAAATTGCTCAAAAAGGTGCATCGTTTTTTACCCTTTCGTGAACCCACAACCACGTGCTTGCTTGCAGCGACATAAAAAACGCATATATGGTGGCCAAGAACCCAGCCTTTGCCCGCGGCCGCAAAGCCGGGCCCCCTGCGAGGCGTAATCCCATGGAGCAAGATGCGAGCTCTCTCCAACCTCGTGCTCTTGAACGTGGCGGGGAATGAAGTGTCTGGGCCCGTACTGCCGCCCACCATCTTCCGATTCCCCAAGCTCAAGGAGATGTGAGTCCGCGAGAACTGCCTTTTTTCTTTCTTTTTTTTTCTCTTTTTTTTTTTTCTTTTCTTTTCTTTTCTTTTCTTTTCTTTTTTTCCGTGTTTCGATGTTCACATGTTTCCACGTTTCCGTTTTCGCGTGTTCCCATGGCATGCTTCCACGTTCCTCCCATGCTCCCACACTCCCATGCTCCATGTCATGTCATGTGCGGCTATGTGAAGTGTTGTGCTGTGATGCTACCTGATGTGATTCGAGAATTGCTGCTCGTTATGCTGCCATGTGGTCCATGTGGTGCATGTGGTGCATGTGGTGCATGTGGGTGCATGTGGTGCATGTGGTGGATGTGGGTCCTGCTCATGTGCGCAGCATATGTATGGACAACAAGATGGTCGGACCCATCCCCAACACACTCTCCGCTTTGAAGTCTCTCCAAAAGCTGTACGTCGCTGGTCCAACACGCAAACATGTTTCGGCTCGGCTTCGCACAGGGATCATACCTGCTACTAAGCCTTCAACAGTGCAAGAGCTGAACCACAGGACGGTCGGCTCTATCCCCATCGCACTTTCTACTTTGAGATTTCTCCAGAAAGCTGTATGCCTATCCGCTGTCTCTCCACCCCTTCCCCGCTGTAGCACCCTTTCCTAAAACCCAATCCGTTGCTCTCCTCGGTCCTTTCTTCCATCCCTTCCCTTTGGTCAGCGAGGTTGTTGCTTCATCCCAGATTCACTCTCCTCTTTGACGGCCCTCCAGAGGCGTATCCCATCCCTTTCTGCCGTATCCCACCACTTCGTACTGTATCCGAAGGAGATTCCTCCTTCCACCCCCTCTTCTTCCCACACCCCCCCTCCTTCACAAGGACATGAGCATGAATCGCATCAACCGGGCCTATCCCACGTGGCATCGCCACCCTCAGCAGTTTAATCCCGTTACTCCTCCCACTACACTACCCCACGCTTCCCACAGTGTTGTGAGCATGAATCGCATCACAGGGCCCATCCCAACGCGGCGTCGCCACCCTCACCAATTTGCCACCCTCACCAATTTGCCACCCTCACCAATTTGCCACCCTCACCAATTTGCCACCCTCACCAATTTGCCACCCTCACCAATTTGCCGCCCTCATCAAAGAAATCCCTCTCCACCCACACCACTCTTCCCACGTGTGCCGCGACGCAAGCTGAATCGCATCACAGGACCCATCCCATTCCCACACGACATCGCCACACTTTTCAACGTGCCACCCCCATAAAGCGATGTCTTCCCACCCCTTTCACCATGCGCAGCGAAGTGAGCATGAATCGCATCACGGGGCAAATACCACCCGGCATCGCCACCCTCAGCAACCTCACATCGCTTGCAGTCTCCTACAACCAAATGTCTGGCGCGCTGCTGCCGGGGCTCGGCAACCTGCGGCAGCTGAGAACACTGTGAGTGAGACAGTGCAAGCAGAGTCTTAGGGGGAAACAAGTTTCAAAAGCCCATGCATGGAAAACATGTTTCAAGGGCCCATGCCTGCAAGCTGGGGTGATTTAGAGGCGCCTAAATTCTCCCTTTGCCTCCCTTCTGTCATGCCCCTTTGGTGCTGTGGAAGCAGGGACTTGGGTGGAAACGCGTTTCAAGGGCCCATGCCTGCAAGCTGGGGTAATCTCAAGAAGCTCAAGTCGCTGTGAGTGTAACCTGCAGAATTACCTGCACCTGATAGGCCCTAGTGCTCCTTGTGCTGCCTTGCTGATGTCACTACTGCCTTGCTGACAACATCGCCGCCTTGCTGACATCAATGCCACCTCGCTGACGTCACCAACAGTGCCACCACCATGCTTTATGGGCAGCAGCACAGGATGAAACCAGCTCCCAGTTTCCTAGATGCATACTCTCAGCATGCCACTCCCCTTGCACGATGGCCACGCCGTGCCACTCCCCTTACCCACCGCTCACTTCCCTGCCTTGCTCGTGACAGTCCCTCGTGACAGTCCCTCGTGACAGTCCCTCGGGACAATTTGAGACTGGAAGCACGGTCTTGTTTTGAGTCGACTCATAGCACGACCAATTTCCTGTCTTGCTAGTGAGAGGCCCCCCACATAACATTCACTGCCGCTCCCCTCCCCTCCCCTCCCCTCCGCTCCCCTCCCCTCCCCTCCCCTCCGCTCCCCTCCCCTCCCCTCCCTCCCCTCCCCTCCCCTCCCCTCCCCTCCGCTCCCCTCCCGTCCCCTCCCCTCCGCCCCCCTCCCCTCCCCTCCGCTCCCCTCCCCTCCCCTCCGCTCCCCTCCCCTCTTCTCCCCTCCGCTCCCCTCCCCTCCCCTCCTCTCCCCTCCCCTCCCCTCCCCTCCCCTCCGCTCCCCTCCCCTCCCCTCCCCTCCCCTCCCCTCCCCTCCCCTCCCCACCCCTCCCCTCCCCTCCCCTCCCCTCCGCTCCTCTCCGCTCCCCTCCCCTCCCCTCCTCTCCCCTCCCATCCTTCAACTCCGCTCCTGCTCCAGAAATCTGCAGAAGCTGAATCTGGGAGGCGCAGTGCCGGCAGCATGGGCGGGCATGGTGCCGAACAAGCTAGTGAGGCTGCTGCTGGGCTCAAGCTCGCACCCTTCCTGTTCCCCCTTTCCATTCCCCCCTCCCCTTGACAGCAATCTGCAGAAACTGAATCTGGGAGGGGCGGTGCCAGCAGCATGGGCGGGCATGGTGTCTCTGAAGCACTTTGTGGCGTCGGCTACTCGCATGCGCGGCCGCTTCCCCTCTGTGCTGCTCAAGCTGCCACGTATAGAAGACATGTGAGTGGACGCATTGCTGATTGTGCGTGGGGATGCGTGTGTGAGAGAGTGGGGGGGTTCTGTGTGTGTTAGAAAGAGTGCCTGTGGTTGTCTGTCTGTGTGGCCGCTTCCCCTCTGTGCTGCTCAAGCTGCCCCGCATCTCAGACATGTGAGTGGACGCATTGCTGGTTGTTCGTGGGGATGCGTGTGTGGGGGGGTTGTGTGTCTCTGCGTGTGTGCATCCGTGCGTGTGTGTGTGCGTGTGTGTGTGTGTGTGTGTGCATGTGTGTGCATCTGTGCATGTGTGCATGTGCGTGTTTGTGGCGGCCTGTCTGTGTGCATGCCTGTCTGTGTGCATGCCTGCCATTCTTCTTTACCCCTCTTTCCCCCAGAATTCTCTACAGCAACCCCTTGAAGGCCCCCCTGCCTCCTGCTGCCCCGCTCTTCACGCCCACGCCACACCACGCAGTTCACTCCACTTCTCTCCATCTGCCTTCCCCCCGGTCTCCCGCATCAACCTTTTGAGAACTCTCAAAACTTATGAGAACTCTCAAAACTTATGAGAACTCTCAAAACTTATGAGAACTCTCAAAACTTATGAGAACTCTCAAAACTTATGAGAACTCTCAAAACTTATGAGAACTCTCAAAACTTATGAGAACTCTCAAAACTTATGAGAACTCTCAAAACTTCTGAGAACTCTCAAAACTTATGAGAACTCTCAAAACTTCCCCCCAGGCTCCCGCATCAACCTTCTCTATAACATCGTGAACCCCCCACTTGAGGCACGCCTGAAAAGTTCCCCCATCTGTTTCCCCTTCCCCACCCTATTCCTCCCCCTCCCTTCCCTATCACCAGCGTTCTCCATAACAACCTCCTGTGGGGCCAGCTACCGCCTGCTGCCTGTGATGAGTCGATTTTTTAGTCGACTCAAAAATCGACTCCTGTGGGGTCAACTACCCCCTGCTGCCCACCTCTTCACCCTTTCCCCCCCATCTTCCCTCTCCCCGTCTCCCGCCTCATCTTCTCCCCGCCTCCCCCTCACCAGCGTGCTCTATAACAACTTCCTGTGGGGCCAACTACCGCCTGCTGCCCAGCTCTTTGCTCCCAAGGCACTCACGCACCTGTGAGTCTGACTGTCGACCGCAGTGTGGTGTGTGTGTGTGTGTGTCGTGTGTCATTGCAACGAGCTGCCTCAGAACTCACCTCGTTGCTCCCAGGGCTCTCCCACACCTGTGAGTCTATCTGAATGCCACGATATGCCGAGTGCCGTTGCAACAGGGCCATTTTTAAGGCTGTGGCTTAGCCAGAATCATGCTGCGAGTTTTCCTATGTGCTGTGTGCCACTGCAACAAGGCGACTCGGTATTCATCTCGTTGATCCCAAGGCTCTCACGCAGCTGTGAGCCTGTCTGCGGGAGTGTGCCAAGCTCACAGCTCATCTCATTGCAACAAGATCATCTCCAATGAGATCGTTGCTGCGGCTGTGACGTGACTTGCTACATGCACCCTGTGAGCCTGCCATCCCCAATGTTCCCCCAAGGCACGCTGTGAGCGTGTCATCTGCAATCTCCCGTGTGCCTTGGGAGCTCAATCGAACCCCTTTGGAGGCCATGGTTCAATACGTGGCAGCAAGTGATCAGAGTATGACATCATCCCTACTGTTCCCCCAAGGCACGCTGTGAGTGTGTCATCTGCAATCTCCCGTGTGCCTTGGGAGCTACCTCTGTGTGTGAATCACTTCCCACAAGATTCACTCATACGTCACCTGACTTGGGTGTTAAGCCGCACCGCTTTTGAGACGAGTCAAGAGCGAAACTAACTCTGTGAATCACTTCCCGTAAGATTCACTCGTACATCACCAGACTTGGGCTTTGAGTCGCACCGAACAACAACACTTGCGTGCTGTGCATGCATGTCACATGTGTGAGTAGCCTCGAGTAACCTCCCTTTATATCCACGCGCCAGTCAATTTTTTAGTCGACTCAAAAATCGACTCATCACACTCGAGTAACCTCCCTTTATATCCACACGCCAGTCACCCAGCCCCCCTCCCTCCCTCCCCCCCTACCTCTCCCCATTCTCCCCCCCAGCGACGTGAGCGGCAACTACCTCAGTGGCGCCGTGCCGAAGGTGCCTGCAGGCCGCCAGATTGAATTCAGGTGAGTCCGAATGGCTGTGGTGAGACTAGGGAGATTGGATTTGGTTGTGAGACTGTAAGTGGGCAGCGGCAACACCTCAGTGGTGTCGTGCCAAAGGTGCCTGCAGTGCGGAGGAGGTTGGAAGGAGGGAGGGGAGAAGGAGGGGGGGGGGGGGGGGAGGGGGTTGGTGGGAGGCGAAGAATGGCTGTGGGTGAGACATGGGAGATTGACTTAAGGTGAGTGGCAATCCCCTCATCTCAGTGGCTTCGTGCCAAAGCTTCAATTGACCACCTCACCTCATTGGTCCTGCTATCCGCCTGATTGACTTCAAGTGAGTCCGGATGAGGGACTGGCTGTGGGTGGAGTTTGGGAACTGGCTTTAAGTAAGTAGCAGCTACCTCACTGGTGCCGTGTCAGCGGTGCGTCAACGGTGCCTGCTGCGCTTGGGTGTGGGTGGGTGTATGGGGGGTGGGGGTGGGCTGTGTGTGTGAGTGTGTTCCCAGACGATGCCTCTGAGCGTGTTCTGGAAAACAAGCCAGCCTTCTCTCGAGTATGCCAATCTGAGTCGACCCTGCATAGGCCCTGCTGAAATTCTTCAACGCGCGCATCTCACTCTCATTCTATGGAGGTCTACCGTATTTCGAATTACATTTTGAGACACTTCAGCATAAAACCTGTCTAACTTCTATCTCTCTATCCGTGCTCTCCCACCTTGTCTTCCCCCATTTCACTCTGCAGGTGCTCCTCCAACTGCTTCCAACCGACGTGACATTTGAGTTGACTCAAACTCCCCCCTCCCATTTACCTTCCCTCCCCCAATCCACCCTTCAGGTTCTCCTCCAACTGCTTTCTGCCGAAACCAGGCCCCAAGTGCAAGCGCTCATAGCTACAGTTCACCCAAGCTGGCCTACATATTCCGGTCCGGACTTACCGGTAAATACGCAAGGCATGTGTGCTGCTGACCATGCTCCACCACCATCGTCCTAAGCCAAGCCCCGGAAGCAAGCTCTCCTAGTACTGTAGTCTTCCTTTGTCCCTAGCTTCCTCCTGTATACCAGACACAGGCCCCGGGTCATGTTACCACTCGGCCCCTCCTGTCTCCCAAGGGCTGTGAGTTTTGGGAACATTCTTGCGAGCATTATTACTATGTTCCCATCCCAGTTTACCTCAACATGTCAGATTTGGCGTTTTTGAACCGCTGCTAAGCGGTTTTCTGCTTGTCACAAACCTTCCTTTGGGCTTAAAAACTTTAGCCGATGAGGCCACACGCTAGGCCAGAGGTGGCAAGATTTCCGACCAAACAACACTGGTTATGCAAAGAAATTGGTTTGTTTATTCGATTTCCTAGACAGAGATGTTGAATCCCTTGCTCCCACTCCTGGCAGCACTCTTGGGTTCGCAGGCAAAGAACTTGGTTTGTTTATTTTATCTCCTAGGCAGAGGTGTCGAACCCCTTGCTGCCGCTCCTTGCCGCACTCTTGGGTTCGCGGGCAGCAGCAGCCTTGGCCTGCTCCTCACAGTACTTGGCCACTTCTCTGAACTTGGGCACACTCTTGAGGTCAATGACTGTCTTGTCCTTGAGAATGATTGACACATCCCCCCACTCGCCTATGAAGCGCGGCGCTGACCGCACCTCTGACACCAACTGCAGGGTGGGGAAAGAGGGAGTGGGGACGTGATTAGAGCACACGACTCGCATGAGGTCAATCAAGGTCTTGTCTTTGAGAATGATTGACACGCTCCCCACTAGCGCGGCACTGACCGCACCTCCGACACCAACTGCAGGTTGGGGAGAGAGGGAGGGGGGACGTGATTAGAGCACACGACTCGCATGAGGTCAATGACAGTCTTGCATGGTTGGCGCGTGGCGCGTCCCCCACTCGCCTGTGAAGCGCAGCGCTGGTCGCACCTCGGATTTAAGGTGCAGGTTGGGGAGGGAGAAAGGGGGGGAAGGGGGAAGGGTATTAGCTGAGAGGACTCGCTGGGAGGGTCAGACACGTTCTTGAGGTCAATGATGGCCAGTCCGGTCGATTGACCCAACCCCCCACTCCCCTCTAACTGGAACTGATTCAACTTTGAACGTAACGGGTTCAGGTCAAACCGGAGAGGAGAAAACTTGCCAGTTCATAGTTTAAACAGGCAAGGTTCGCATTTGTGCATGCTAGCAGTGAGCGTGTGCAATGAGCGCGCAGTCAAAGAGCACCAGGGGGATCAGCGCAGTGCGAGGTAATTAGCTGGAAACTGAGTTGCTTCTTACCGAGTATGGGTACTCGGGCCTCTCCTTCTCCTCCAGTTCGTTCCGACAATGCGGTGAAGCAGCGATTGGTGAAGCGGTAGCGTGGCGTGAGGACGCGGAAGGTAGAGGCGAGGGCGAGTGTGAGCGGCACAACCTATATTAGTAAAATAGTCTACAAGTGAGTTGTCTCTTACCGAGTATGGGTACTCAAGCCTCTCCTTCTCATCGAGCCCGGAGAGCACAGTGAAGCGGCGGTTGGTGAAGCGGTAGCGCAGCGTGAGGACGCGGAAGGCGGACGCGAGGGTGAGCGGCAGCCACACGCCCGTGAACCCCAGCACTAGGTTCAGGGCCAGGTCGCCTGCATGCGGACCACTGTCGAAAAACACCTCCTGTGGTGTGGGGCGGAACCGGGGAGAGGGATGGGGAAGACGGAAGTGAGGGTTAGAGGAAGCAATAAGCAGGTGACCACGTGCGCTATGTGTTGTTGGTTACAGGAAGAGGGAGGGAGAGCAAGAACGGCGCGTCATTTTCCGTCAGTCACGGTGTTGTTATGCAGCGCTTAGGCCTCCTCCAATGACGGTGCTTGTCTTGTCTACGTTCTCCTAGCCTCCCTCTCGCCCCTCTCGCCTAGCTCGCCACGCATGCAACCTCCCTTCGCTCCCCTTGCTCCCTTAAACGAGGAGCATTTTCTCGCTCCGTTGCCCTGAAAACGAGGGTCAAGGGCCCTCTTTAGCCGCCTCGTCAACGCCACCGTCTTTCTGGTTCGACTTTTTGATAAAACTGACAGACTTCCGCTTGATGACTGTGTCAATTCCCTTCCGTGAAATGCGATGCAATCGTATGCCATGCGACGGCGACGACCGTCGCGATGGCGAAGGATGACAATGGCGGCGCCACTGAGGATGGGATGAGACAACGGGTGGACTGGAACGCGCCACGTACCTCTGAGCTGGAAGACGATGAAGATGACGCGGCCACAGAGATATTCCGCGTGGAAGCAGCTGCTGCTGACGTGGAAGATTCTAGTCGAAGAGCAGACGAAGAGAGCTGTGACCTTCCCCCCGTGAATGTGGCTGACGTCACCGACTTGCGACCAGGGAGCGGCGCGAAAGGCGCTGACGAGGCGCCATCTGCTCTCCGAGATGCGGAAGCGAGAGTCGCGGAGGCTGCGACAGCGGAGTGTTGAACAACAAGAGACGCCATTTTCCACTCGGCCTCGAGAACAACGCGAGACGACCTCTTAGAAGCTCTGAGAAAACTGGGAGACAGTAATGAGAAAAGGCTTCCTCTGACACGCTATCTGAAGCCTAGCCTTATGCACGTTCCAGACTCCCAGCAGACTCTGTCTTGACGCCACAAGTACGAACTTTTGGAATGCTAGTAACTTGGAAGTAACGAGCTTCTGCAAATTATGACGGAATTTCCGAGGACATGTCAGAGTAGCTGCTGTACCACTTTCAGCCAAGCAGAAGGATTGGCTGGTTCGGCGTGGCTTGAGGCTCGTTCGGACGGTGTTGTGGACGTGGCAGATGCCGTATGGGAGGGTCCACGTAGTTGAGCTCGAGTGTTGACTGGTGAAGCGAAGCTAATGAAGATCCGCCACGGTGGATGCAACGCGTGGAGCTTCGACAACCAAACCTGACATGACCCTGCTTTGTACACGTCCTGGTTCGATCATCGAATCCCCAATGGTCCGACGAGGCAACTAGAGAAATTTCTGAGCTAAGGGGATTTTGCAGAAAGAGCAAAAAGCAGGCATTGAACCTGACGTGAATCGATCACGCAGCCTTCTGATCTGGAGTCAGACGCGCTACCATTGCGCCACAGTCACACAAGTCGTCTATGACGTCAAATCCTCGTCAATGGCGAATTCGGTGGTTGGACCAGAGACGCAACCCTGACGACAAGCTCTGCTGCACGGAGCCTGCCAGCTTCGCGTTCCCTCTCAAACTCGTCCCCCGTCATCTCGCGGAAGGCATGATATATGCTCGATGCTACGTATCCCTTCTTGATTTACACTCAAATAATCCCTAACGAACAGACTCTCCTAGCAGGTCCACTTACATCGCCACCTGAATCGTTGCATAGTTTAGCAACTATCTTACCACAAACCTTCTGAGCAGGCAGCTCGCCGATTGTGCCAGCAATTTATGTCTCAGAACACGGATTGGCTGCATTCGAGCAGCTTCAGGATGCACACGGCGGCGCTCTCCCGAGTCGTTCCTTTGACAATTCCCGAAGACAGCCAGCTTCCGTCAGACGACGACTCATCAGATGTTAGAAGGCAGCCCGGTTCGGAATCCAGAGAAGACCGAGCCCCGAGTCAACGTCAAGGCAGACTGAATGATGTAGACCATGGTTCTTTGTCGAATATGTTCGGTCGTGTTCCACTCACTAGGTGCCTGGCCATGCGTCGAGGCGCGTATGATAACTGGGTCGTTCGCACGATCGTTACGCCAGAAGGGGTGAAGGAGGTGTTTGGCCCGCCATAGCCGACAGCCTTCCACGATGAATTTTTAGGTAGTTCACCTTTAGGCTACTCTTTTATTTAGCCAACGCAGTCTTTGTGTAGGTGGGTTCGTGTGTGTTTGTATGAGTTTTTGTATTGCGATTTTTTCTTATCCCTCCACAATCACTCGCCGTGCCCTGTCCACCTATTGCTCAATAGATTTGGATTACCTTGGCAAACCGTTTCTCCCTCCACCCCTCCATCCTCTCCTCTCCTCCTTCACACTTCCACCCCTTCCCCTCCCTCAGATCCCTTCCCCCCCTCTCTCCCCCTCCCCCCTCCCGCCCTCTCACCTTCCTCTCCCTTCCACCCCCACCACCCAACCACCCCCCCCCCCCTCCCCTCCCCGTCCTCCCCCTTCCTCAAGCCTCCCCTTTCCCCTCCTCTTCCCCCTTCGTCCTCCCCTGTTTCTGTGTGTCCCTTTCCCACTCCTGTACCCCCCCTCCTTTCGCTCTTTTTGCTCACCACATCTCCTTTTGCTCGTGCTACTAATTTAGTGGTACGCCATACTTTGAAAGTGCTTGTGTATTTACACCACAGGGCTAACGTGGGTGGGCTTGGTGCAAGCTTGTTGGCTACGCAATGCACGCTGTTGTATAGATGTGCTCGTTGCATCAGTGGTCAAAATCTTGAAAGGGGTCGGGCGAGACCTGAATTGCCCAAGTCGGGAGGCATTTTGCTGACAGTTTGTCGCTCCCAGGCACTTGGGTTTCCCAAACCCTAAATTCCCGCGTTGCTTTGTTGTGTAATCTATGCGTTGGATTTTAGTGAACTGTAGAATGTATCGAAAGTTGCTAAGCGAAGATCGCCGGACAAGATTTATGCCACCGTGCCTTCTAACCGAACGTCGTTGCGTGTACAAGCCTGTCGCTGCACTTCCTGGCTTGCAGCCTGTCGCTGCACTTCCAGCGAAAAGTTGCTGCTGATGCAGTGCCTTATCCAGCAAGCCTTTTCGGGCTCCTCTGCTTTCCAGCGAAGATTCACGAAGAATCGTGAGTGTTCGCACCTCCCCCTGGACAACTGAATCTGGAGCCAAACCTCATCGGAACCCCCCTGTCCAGCAATTCAGCCAGAACGATGACACACTGATGACCCGAGGTCTCAAATCGCATTTAGTACTGGCCGGTGCTGTTTTGAGGTACTGGATCCTTGACACATTCTATAGTGCTTTGCCCATGCTGTGGTTAGCGATTCTCGATGGTAGCAGTAAAACACTTATAAACTGTGCGCCTCGGTCTTCATTTGAATGGAACTTGGGTTTCATGAAACCAGCTTCGGACTTGCCGAACCGAGACTTCTAGGCTCTGTCACTCAACCTTGCCTTGCCTCACTCCGACTTCTGGGTTCTGTGCGTGCTCCACCATCCTCATCTCCCCTTAGTGATCGTTCGTATCATACATAGGCCTCCTCGTCCGTGGAATCATTAGTTTCACTTCACTGTCCCTGCTTTCTCGTGGTTGTCAGCTCGTGTTGTCGCTGTGCTGTCTGAACTCTGCTGTGCCCGAAATCGTAGCGTTTTCTTCTCGGTGCCACTGCTATATTGCTTGTGCACTGATCTGTTTACTAGCTTGTTACGCTGCGAAAGCACTCTGCACAGGATTGGATAGCATGGCAGCTTTGACAGCACTTGCCCGTTTCACGACTCGTTTCGCCGCACCGTCGATCGCGGCGAGTCGCGTGCGACAAAATGCGACTGTTTCCAGTATCTCGAGCGTGGCGTTAAGAGTCGAACGACCTCTTCATGCCTCGCGAACGGTGCAGCGCGCCGCGCAACGAAGCTTCCCCGCGCGAACATTTTGCAGGTTCGTCTTCCAACACTTAGTAAGCGAGTGTGAAGAGAGAAATAAATAAGGACAGCATAATTTGGAACACATGCATTTCATCAGGATTCTTGTGCAGAAATTATATACTATTGCACGAAGAAACGAATAGAAGCACACATGCGAGAACGCGTTTGAACCCTTTGTCTTTTATGAACTAACCTAATATGGAGCTACAGATGAGTATTTATTTTTCTGTCTCGCTTGGCTTGATGCACCACCCTTTTTTTTTTTGTTGTTGTTTCCCCCTCCCCCTCCACCTTACCCTTCCCCACGCCTTCCCCTCCCCCTCGATTTCCCCGCACCGTGTTCCTTTTTCCGCAAATCGCGGCAGCGTGGCGAACGAGCAGGCGGAGGCGGAGAAGGCGGCGCAGGACATGCTGTCGGACCTGGAGCCCGATAACCGCGCGCCCGTCACCATCATCACCGGCTTTCTCGGCTCCGGCAAGGTTAGTTTCGAGGCGCCTCAATACTAGAAGGGGAGGAAGAGGGGCCGAGGGGGGAGGGGGGAGGGGGGAGGGGGGAGGGGGGGAAGGGGGGAGGGATGGGGAATGGGGGAGGAGGGGAGGGGGCATGCTGTCGAATCTGGAGCCCGATAACCGCGCGCCCGTACACCATCATCAGCATCTTCCTCGGCTCCGGCAAGGTGCGACACCAATCGCTCAACCGTGCCATCCCACCTCGCTCCACCCCACCCCACCCCACTCCACCCCATCCCCCACCTTGAAGTTTTTGCCATGATCACCCACTTCCTCAGTTTCGGGCAGGGTGCGGCACCAGTGCTCACATTTGTTTGCGCGTGATCCGGATCAGGACTTTTCCGCGAACGGTAACCGTGGTTATTCATTTCATAACCGTAATTTAAGTTCTTATATGTTCGTAACCGGTAACCCTTGTGCTTGGCTGCAGACGACGCCGCTGAACTGCATCCCGAAGGCGGACCACCGTGATCTAATATAATCTGGTGTGAACCTTTTTTTTTTTTTTTTTTTTTTTTTTTTTTTTTCAATTATTTTGTGTTCGTGTCCCCGTGGGTTTGGCTGGCCGCAGACGACGCTGCTGAACTACATCCTCAAGGCGGACCACGGCAAGCGAATTGCCGTCATCGAAAACGAGGTGAGCCAAGTCGACAGTTATGTTATGAGGCGGCTCAAAAGACGACGCTGCTGAATGCTTGTGACTCGACTCAAAAGTGAACTACATCCTCAAGGCGGACCACGGCAAGCGAATTGCCGTCATTGAAAACGAGATAAGCGAGAGTTACAAGTCGCCAAGCTGTTGCGAACAAGGTACGCGAAGCTAATCGTCATTTCAATACTGGTACACGGCGTAATAATCAGAACCAAGTATTCGAGATTTACTACGAGTTCGTTAAGAACCAGCCAAGCCAAGCGAGCGAGGGCCTGCGCACCGTCTTGGTGACAAGCAAAGGGATCTGGGCCTTCTGTTATAATGCCGTCCGTGCGAGAGAGTTGAGGGTTGAGCTTTCAGGCCGTACTCTTGAGACATTTCGAAAATACTCTTTATACATCAGGCCGTACTCCACCTTGTGGACATTGACGGGTCGCCCGTGGCGTGGCGGTCGCGCTGGGAACTCGTTCGGTTCACGTTACTCGAATCCCGTTTCTTGAATCCCGTCCCGTGGATCCCGTTATTTGAATCCCGTCCGTCCATTGGTTTTCCGCAGTTGGATATCGACGGGTCGCTCGTGGCGGGCGCGCTGGGCACTCGTTTGGCTCGCTTACTCAAACCTCGAAATGCTGTTCCTTGGATTCATAAATCCCGTCCGTCCATTGGATTTCCTCAGTTCGGCGAGGTGGACATCGACGGGTCGCTCGTGGCGGACGCGCTGGCGGGGTCGGAGGACGTGGTGGTGCTCAACAACGGCTGCCTGTGCTGCACCGTTAGAGGCGACCTCGTTAGGATGCTCAGCGATCTCATCACGACGAAGAGGGACAAGTTCGACCATATTGTCATTGAGACCACGGGTGAGTGAGCCACTAGCGCTAGCCGGTAGCCTCTAGCCGTTAGACGGTGCGCTGGCGGGGGGTGAGGGCGTGGTGGTGCTCAACAACGGGTGCCTGTGCTGCACCGTGCGGGGGGATCTAGTGCGCATGCTCAGTGATCTTATTACCACTAAGAGGGACAAGTTCGACCAGATTGTCATTGAAACAACATGTGGTGGAGGGAGGGAGTGAGTGAGGGGGTGAATGGCTGTGTGGGTGGGTGAGTGAGGGAGTGAGTGGGTGTTAAAGAATGAGAGAGAAGTAGCGGTCGGAGGATGTGCATGTGGTGGTGCTCAACAATAGATACCTGTGCTCTGCATGGTGCAGGGGAAGCCTTGTTAGAATGTTTATGGCTTTCCTTTGCACAAGCATTCTCCCCATCTTTCCCCCCTCGTCCTCCCCAGGCCTAGCCAACCCAGCGCTCATCATGCAGACGCTCTTACTGGAAGAGGAGCTGGAGGAGGGGTTACACTGAATAAGAACACTTGGTGGTTGCAGGGAGCAGCAGCGCTGTTTATCTGGGCTTTCCTGTCCTGCCCTCCCGTTCACCCTCAAACCCCCGTCCACCTTTTTTTTCTTCTTCTACGTACCGTCCCCTCTCCCCCCCTGTCCTCCCAGGCCTGGCGAACCCAGCGCCCATCATTCAGACGTTCTTCTTAAAGGAGCTGGCAGAAGGGCTGCGGACCTGGGCTTTCCTGTCCCTAACTGCAATCCTCCCTGTTTTTCTATTCCTTTCTTTCTCTTCTTTCCCAGGCCTGGCGAACCCAGCGCCCATCATTCAGACGTTCTTCCTGGAAGAAGAGCTGGAGGAGGGGCTGAGGCTGGACGGACGGAGTGGTTCCTAATGCCCCAAACCCCATGCTCCCTCTCTCCCCCCCCTGCCCCCCCAGGCCTAGCGAACCCAGCGCCCATCATTCAGACGTTCTTTTTGGAAGCGGAGCTGGCAGAGGGGCTGCGGCTGGATGGAGTGGTGACGCTGGTGGACGCCAAGCACGTCACCCGCCACCTGGACGCCGCTCCTTCCCTTCCCCACTCTTCCTTGCTTTCATGACATCCCATGACCCATTCTCCCCTCCATTTCCTTTTTTCATTTGCTTTTCTGTCCTTTTCTTTGGCTCTTCCTTCCCCTCCTCCTCCCACAGGTCTAGCCAACCCAGCGCCCATCATTCAGACGTTCTTCCTGGAAGAGGAGCTGGCGGAGGGGCTGCGGCTGGATGGAGTGGTGACTCTCGTGGACGCCAAGCACGTCACGCGCCACCTGGACGCGGCAGAGAAGGCTGCAGCAGAGGGGTCAACGGAGGTCAACGAGGCCGTGGAGCAAGTGGCTTTCGCTGACCGGCTTATTGTTAACAAGGTGAGTTGAGGAGAAGTGGTAACCCTAGTGGACGCCAAGCACGTAACCCGCCACCTGGACGCTTCGGAGAAGGCGGCAGCAGAGGGGTCAACGGAGGTCAACGAGGCCGTGGAGCAAGTGGCCGTCGCCGATAGGCTTATTGTTAACAAGGTGAGAAAAGGAAAGAAAAGAAAAGAAAAGTAAAAAGATCATGAGGGGTCAACGGAGGTCGACAAGGTCGTGCAGCAAGTGGCGTTTGCTGAGCGGCTCATTGTTAACAAAGTGAGCCGGGGAAAAAGAAAAGAAAAAAAGTCAGAGAGGCCAACCAGGCTGTAGGCAGATGGCGTTCACCTTATCGTCAACAAGGTGAGTGGGAAGAAACACTCTTTCTCTCTCCGCCACACACTCAGTTTCGTTCCCCTCTCGCTAGCTAGCTTGCTCTCCCTCTCTACCACACACATCCCTCCTTCCTCTTCTATTTTCCTCGTTGCTCCTCGTCCCCACGTGCAACTGTAACAACAGCAAACAAATAGTTGTCACTATGATCTGATTTGGTTATGCTACCATCTGGCTCGCTGTGTGTTGCAGATCGACCTTGTGACGGACAGCGAACTCAAGGATCTCGTCGAGAGGCTTCAGGTAACTAGAATTCTCTGCGCTTCAGATCCGGTACCCAATGCCCGTCATGTCATTTCTCCCTTCTTTTAGTGTGTGTGTGTTAAAGCGACGGGCAACTTTTGGCAGTGTTGGGTTCAGAAGTTTTTTTTTTTAACCAGGCTTGCCAGCGCGAAAGTGCTGGCTGGCGAAAACCAGGATTTCGTGCGGACACTTTCCATCCGCAGTAACAGTTCGCCAGGGTTCTGGGTTTTGGGTGGCAAATGTGCACCGTCGCTTTAAGTTGCACCGTCTGATCTTGTGCACATCGGAGAATCAGACGTCCTGACCTTGTTTAACTCCGTATGGGTGGCAGGATATCAACTCCATGGCTCGCATGAGCAAGGCGTCGTACGGCAAGGTGGATCTGGACTATGTGCTCGGCATTGGGGGCTTCGACCTCGAGAGGTGCGTTTCTGTGGAGTCGACTTTAAGAAAAGGTGACTCTTTGAGTCGATTCAAAACGAGGTGGCTTTTGAGTCAGCTCGTATGAGCATGGCGTTGTACTGTAAGGTGGACCTGGGCTATGTGCTCGACATTGGTGTGTTAGATGTCGAAATAACTCACGTGAGATCCATATTGCAATGATCCACCAGAAACCCCCAGCTCGAATGCTGTTATCGATACTGTATGGTCGTCCCGTCCCTTCATTCTTTCTTTTCTTTCTTTTTGTAGGATTGAGAGGGACGTGCAACCTCACATTCTGAATGAGGGAGCATCCCATGACCACCACCACCACCACCACCACAACGAGCACGATCACGACCATGACCATGAGCATGAGCACTGTGGGACATGCGGTGGCGATCACTCCACAGAGGAGCACGGGCACGACCACCACCACCATCATGACCATGACCACGGCCACAGCCACAGCCACTGTAAGTGTCTCACTCTTGAACCGTACAGGAAGCTTTGGTGGGAGAAAGCGAGTGCTTTGAGCTTCAGAGATATACAGGAAGCCCCATTGTATTGGTGTGAGAAAGCACTCTGACAGGTTCTTGTCTGTGCATCCCTGCTGTGTGTATTCCTCCTTGCCTCCTCGCCTCCTTGCCTTCCTTTTTTTTCCAGCCCATGCGAAGCACGCAACAGGTGTCTCATCAGTCAGCATTCAGTGTGAAGGCAACCTCGACCTAGAGAAGGTATACTGCACTTCATCGCGTCCTTCATTGCCATTTCTTGGTTCTTTTCTTAATCGCTTTACTTCCTTCACCAAGCCATTGTTTTCCAGGCTGTGCTGTGTACGGTATTATTGCCTTTTTTTTCACCTGTTTTTAAATATATGGCTCGGTTTTGCATTGATTATATGTGCACCATTCTCTCCATGTGGCTTGCCTTTGCAATGCAGATTAACGACTGGTTGGGAGATTTGCTTGCGGAGAAGAGTGATGACATCTATCGCATGAAGGGTGTCCTGTCCATTCACAAGTGCCGGGAACGATTTGTCTTCCAGGTAAGTCTACCACACACTTAGTTGTCCAACCTTCTCTAATCTTGGACTTTACCTTGGCAACTTACCTGAAACACCATCTTCTTGTGCGCGGTGGTCTTGTTGCAGGGCGTGCATGCTCTTTTCGAGGGTTCTCCAGACAAGCCATGGGGTCCGGATGAGAAGCGCTCCAACAGAATTGTCTTTATTGGCCGTAACCTGAATGAGGCAGAACTTAATGAAGGGTTCAGGAGCTGCCTTCAAGCTTAGGAGTATATACCATGCTGGTGCTGCTTTGTACCCACAATGGTAGTTGCCTTGAAACTGTCTCACTTTACTACAGTAGCAGAGGGTGTAATTATTCAAACATTTAACATAGGTTTTCTCTTTCTGATCGAAGGTGCAAATGTCACATCCAGTTTTACAGCACCGGTTCTGTGGGCTATGCATCAGATTGCTCCCTGCTTGAGCATGTACACCATTTTCTTGCAGTACAGGTTATACCGGTACATTTCACACGCCCTTGTATCGTGGTTCAATACGGTCCAACACGGTGAAAAGCGTTTCTCGACGATTACCACTCACCGTATTGAAACGAAATTTACCGGAGACGGCGTACACAAAGTTGTACAACCTGACGTCGCCCTAATGCACCACTTCTGTAACCAGCCTGTCCAGTAATACGGTAGTATCCATGGAATTTTCGATCAGTAGAATGGTAGTACCGTAGTAATCTGAATGGGAGTAACAAGCATGCATCATCTTGGCTTACTACAAGCTTGAAGCAGACTAATAGCTGCAGCAACAGCTGAGCCATGTTATTTTGTCATGGTGCAGCCACTGGCGATAAAATTGACTTCAGAGGTTTTCACATTGTTTGTCATATGAGAGAAGGGTATTGCTTTGCCTGCTCCTTGACCCTCTTTTTGTACTCCACCGTGTCCTGAAAGAAAATCACCCAGCACAATCAAATCAGGTGTCAAAAGCAGCCATGCACATCATGCAAACACATGATGTAGCTGAAGAAATTTACGAACCTGCGTGAAGAGCTGGTAAGCATCAGTTTGAGCTGGATCGGCAGGGTTTGGCTGGTCAAGCAACTCTTGAATACCAACTAGAATTTGCTTCACAGAAATAGCTGGTCTCCAGCCCTGAAGATGGAGAACAGAGACGCGGAAGAAAGAACGAATAAGAGATATTGAAAGAGGCAGGTAGCGGGGGAGGGGAGAAACGGAAAGAAAGTGGAGGAACGGGAGAAGAGAAGAAGGAAAAAAAAGGTTTGCACGGACACAAGCGGCGCTGAACGAGAAGCACCGTGCGACTGCAAGAGATACTGACATAGTCTTCGTTGAGAATGCTGAGGCACACCGTGCCTGACGGATAGACGTTGGGATGAAAGAAGCCTGGAGGGAACTTGCACTTTGGCGGTTTCGATGGGTAGTCTTCCGTAAAGTGTATCGTCAGCGGATAATGACCACCTTCCCAGTCAGTCTGCAATAAGGCGAGTGTTAGATAGATACTACGGGAGCATAACAGAAACAGAAAGAGCTATTCGAAAGCTACTCACGTCCTTCTTTCCAGGTATTACGCATTTCCATGTCATCATGTCTGTCGAGCCGTCATCTTTTGCCTCTGGTCTGGCGACAAATCCCTGCACGGTGTGACAATAGTCCACGTGTCATCCTACGTAAACGCTCAAAACCGCAGCTTGCGAGCATCAAGTCACTCACGACTCACGTGCGGATGGTTCTTCCGCCAAGCTTTTCGTTCTTCCGTCAGCCTACCCAAAGAGATCCCCGTCATGGAGTGGAAGTACGGCAAATTGAAATCAGGCCAGCGAGTATCAAAATAAGGCGGTCGTTCAACGTCCAACGGTTCCTAGTACCACGCTATTTAGAGGAGCGCTGACAGATTCGGGACTGGACGGGACTACAGCTTTCTGTTGGTCGCAGTGATCCAGAGGGGTCTGACACCTGGAGAACTGAAGCGGGAAGAAAAAGAACCTGACTCAATACACGCAGTTCGCTTCTTTGCTGGGACGATAAGACACGTTAGGAAAAAAACATGGCTTCAAAATGCGATCATAATCCTTAACATAGTTTTACAAACAAAATTCTTCATCACTAGTACCATATCATATACTTCAGGCCTCGGTGCCACAAGTGACAAACCACAGAACTTTTGAACTCTGCAAGATTTATTTGAGACAATCATCGTACACTTTGAGCTTAGGCTCAAAGGGTTGTCAGCACAACACATAAACCTGACATCTAGGGAACGGAACAAGAAATTGCTCAGATGTTGCAGCAACAAACCACACCATTACTCGTCTACAGCACCACCATCAACGCCATCTGGAAATGTGACACATTTGTACACTTTACACTTCTGGCAGAGCGTCATCCCCAGCTGCACAAACCAAGAAGAAAATTTAAAGGAGCGGGAGAGAGGATGCAAAATGGTAGAACACACAAGCTGCATGGAAGAGAATGTTCGCAGGTGCAGTGCGAATTGTTGAAAGGACAGAAAACTGGGTGCTGCTAGGCCTGTGTGTAGAAGCGGCAGAAGCTTACCATACACAAAAACATGCATGCAGTCACACACACTTGAGTCAACTCAAAGCGAGGTGACTACAGGGTCTGGCTCATAACTCACTGTTTGTTAACGCGGGCCAAGAGGACCATACACACGTACATGCATGCAGTCACACATCGACTAGCATGCAAAGGCATGCACATATACACACACGTCCCCTCATCTCTCTGCTGCCATCCCTTCCTCCCCTTTACCCACCAAACCCTCCAAACCACACACAACCACACGGACTCACGGCGTAGCAGCCAGGGCAGCGGCGGAAGAGGCGTTTGTTGACCTTCACGTTGACCCGCTCCCCCTGGCACACCTCGCACTGCAGCCAGCCCTGGCCGCTGCAGTCCGGGCATGGAATAGTGGAGCTGGAGAGAACAGCCTGGGAAGCAGCAGGCGTTGGGAGTAAAGAGGCAGAGGGATAAGGCAAGGGAGGATGCGGTGTTTGTTGACTTCACTGTGTGACCCTCACGTTCACCCGCTGCCCCTCGCACACACACCTCGCACTGCAGCCAGCCAGCCAGCCAGCCAGCCAGCCAGCACTGGCCGCTGCAGTCCGGGCATGGAATAGTGAGGCTGGGGAGAACAGCCTGGGAAGCACCAGGCGTTGGGAGTAAAGGGGGGGAGGGATAAGGCAAGAAACAAAGAGGCGTTTGCTAATTTCATTGTGACTGCACGTTGACCCGCTGCTCCTGGCACACCTCGCACTGCCGCCAGCCCTGGCCGCTGCAGTCCGGGCATGGGATGGACGGGCTGGGGAGAAGCGCCTGGGCGACAGCAGGCGCTGGGAATCAGAAGGGGGAAGAGAGAACAGGAGGAGGGCACAGGGAATGGTAGGGCTTTGGGGTGGAGACTGAGGATGGGGAAGGGAGGAACAGGTGAGCTGGAAGGGATGCCTCGGTAAGCAACAACCATCAGCGACGTGTGCTTCTGGCAATGCAGCAAAACTGGCGTTGGAAGTGTACAATTGGACTTTATATGAAGTGTACATGTATTGGTGGTCCATAGACCGTGTAACATAACGTGGTGGTGGTTAATGGTGGTGGTGAAGCATGATCTCGTGCTTCCAGGGTCAACGGAGTCAACGGCGGCGATGCAACAAATGCATCAGACGCACGAAACCTTGGGGCGCGCGCCTCAAAACTTTAAGCAGGTGAATCGGGAATCGGGAATGCACTAACCTCTGAGGTAGACGATGACGATGACGACGCGGCCAGTACGACGTTTCGCGTGGAATCAGCTACTGGAAATGTGGAAGATGGTCGTCGGAGAGAGGAGGACCGGCGGCGTAACCGTCCTTGGAGGGTATTGGTTGACGTAACGAGCTTGTGACCAGAGAGCGGTTGGGAAGCTCCTGATGCGGATCGGACAGCCGTTCTGTGTGCAGCAGCGCAACCTACGGCGGCTGGGACGGCGGAATGCGGAGCGAGAAGAGAGGTCATGGTTGACGGGTGACCAGTTCAGGCGAATCGAGACTAAACGAGGGCGATGAGACGAAACAGCCGCGAAGAGACTAAACCGTAGCGAGCGACGAGCCAGAACGCGAGCTCGGGAAAATTGAATGGCACGATAGCGACGCCAGCCTCCGAGGCCACGTCGAGCCTCTTTTCCCGCCAAATCCGCGTCCTCCGCACCACCTCGTAAGCCAGCAACTAACTAAACACACACCGCCTGCTAAATGGCAGCAGGAGGAAACGTGGAGTGTTCCTCCTATTATGCTTCATTGGACACCAACTTGCGGCGACTACTATAAGGCGATGATATTGTACAACTGTAGGAAAAGCCTACTTATATCATTTGGTCCCAATTTGTAAAACGCGTACCCCGTCACTTGTGCTCCACCAACCCGACGTGTCCGTAGCCGCTGATTGGCGTTCGCAACCCACGAGCGTAACGACGAGCCTACTGTCTGTCCGCTGGCTTCCCTTCCGTACTGCTGACTGCTGGCAGCGTCGCTGCGTCCAGTCACCTCACCAGTCATGTGATGTGAGCATGGGGGGGAAGTGGGAGAGTGGGAATGAGAAGGGAGTGGGTGAGGGGGTGAGGGGGTGAGGGGGTGAGGGGGTGAGGGGCTGTGAGCGAGTGAGAATGTGAATGGGACGGGGGAATAGGGTGAGATAGCTCGGGGTGAGCTGAGCACGAGCCTCGGTGCAACTGGAAAAGGGAGTGTGCGGTGTCTGTGTCTCGGTGTGTGAATTTTGTCTTATTGTCGTGGGTGTGTGTGTGGATGGAGCGTTACCTGCCAGTAACCAACCGAGCCCGCTTCAGTCCGCTCCACACGGAAATACCTTTTTAGGGCACAACTTGCTTAGCAACTCGGTGAACCGTACATAATATTTTAGGTTACGGACGGCCGCCGGATAACCTACGCGAATGGAGCTCATATCTGGAAGCCGGAAATTAGTCAGAACCAGAAATATTTCATGCGTGACGTTATTAGAAGTTATTCACGAATAAGTGAGGACTTCGGTGTAAAACGCGAGGGACATTGGCACTGTAATGGAATGGATGTCATCAACGGCAGCTGGAAGCTAGTCAGGTCAATCAGCCGCATCGGACGGACCAGAGGACGAGGTAATGACATCAACGGCTAGCCATCGTTCTCCTAAGAAACAGTTTCTCCTCGCTCGTCCCGTGAACCGTCAAAGTCGCATCCAGTTTAGGCTCGAATAAACCGTTGAGGAGTCGACTTGAATGTTGTATACTAATAGTAGACACTAATCGGCTGCTAACAGCCGGCCATCTCGTTTCAAATGAGCCGGGTTTCCATGCACCGTGTATCAATAGACAAGGTGTCAACACACCGACTATCCCTCGTTCCGTAAACGTCCACAACCCCTCGTGCTCCACGTAACGATACTAGCTACTTTCTACTATGAACCCACTGAACAGGTCTAATCATGAACAGGTATCATCTCGTAGCTCACCTTGTAACCGTGCCTATTCTCAGTATCGCTTTTTGTGCTCGTCGCGTCACCAAAACCCCCTCCACTAACTCACCGCGTCGTGTAACTCCCCCTCCTCGTGCCAACTGTCCCCGCCGGGTCATCTGCGCGTCATCTGCGCTTCCCCTCCCCTCCTCCCCAACTCGTCCCCTCAATCCACCCACATGACGACTTGGTAATTGACATAGGCGCGGGCGCGAGAAAGTAGTTTCCCCCTGAAACATTCCCAACGAAACTTCCCCCCTCTCCCCTCTCCCCCGCCTCTCTCCCCTCCCCCTCCTCCTCCTTCCCCGCTCCCCCCTTCCCCGCGCTTCCCCCGCAATCCCCGCAGATGACGAGCGGGAGATTGAGATAGGCGCGCCAACCGGCGTGAGCCACGTGACGCACGTCACCTTCGACCGCTTCCAGGGCTTCCTCGGCCTCCCGGATGACTTTCACGGCGAGCTGCCGGCACGAGCCCCCAGCGCCAGGTAGGGGGATTCAGAGAGCTATTCAGGGAGATTGCACGCCAAGGGCATATGAAGTTGCTGTTAGGGTCTCTTGGGTCTCCTGAGCTTCCAGGGCTTCCTCGGCCTCCAGGACGACTTTCACGGCGAGCTGCCTGCACGAGCCCCCAGTGCAAGGTGAACATGAAGGGAGGCTCTTGGGAGTTTGCAGGTCAGGTGCATATGAAGTTGCTGTAGGTGACTTTTGAGGCGCCTCAAAAGTCTCTTGGGAGTTTGCAGGTCAGGTGCATATGAAGTTGCTGTAGGTGTTGATGGTGCACCTCTCCTCACACCCTTGCACCTCCTCCCTCTTCCCCCACCCCAACTCCACCCCCCTCCCAACGCACTCCCCCGCTGCCCGGTCAGTCGGAGTGTGTTTGGGGTGTGGCTGGAGACGCTGCAGTGCTCGCACGAAACATCCCGTCTTCCGTTTCGTGCAGATGGTGCAGCTCTCCGCATTCTCACCAACATCCCGTCTTCCGTTTCGTGCAGATGGTGCAGCTCTCCGCATTCACACCAACATCCCGTCTTCCGTTCTATTCTGTTACACACAAACCCCCATCAACCCCCCACCAGTCGGACTGTCTTTGGGGTGCGACCGGAGACACTGCAGTGTTCGCACGACTTGGAGGGCAACCAGGTGCCGGACATTCTGCTGCAGCTGCAGGCGATGCTCTACGGCAAGAACGGGCTGCAGGTGCGTGCTGTGCTGGTGCTGGTGGTGCCTGGGACGAGCCGCCTGGGCCCTTGGTTGGGTATCTGTGGTCGTTTCTGTTTCAGACAGCTGCAGCTCCAGGCGCTGCTCTACGGCATGTTGAGCGACTTGCAGGTGCATGTTGCTGCTGCTGCTGCTGCTGCTGCTGCTGCTGCTGCTGCTGCTGCTGCCTGGGGTGGGTGGGTGTGAGTGAAGCCGGCAAGCACGTGCCAGTCTGCTCCTTGATCGCCATCCTGCCTGCCAATCATCCCACCTGTCAGCTTCGCTTGCCAATACAATGTTAGGTTCTATCCCTTCCTGTCTCACCGCTCACATCCCTCAACCCTCTCCTCGCCCATCCCCAACCCTCTTCGCCCCACAACCTTCATTGGAGGGTGGCAGACGGAGGGCATATTCCGAGTGGCAGCGCAGAACGACCATGAGGACTGGATCCGAGAGCAGGTGGGCCTGACGGTGTGTGTCTGTGTCTGGGTCTGTGTCTGTGTCTGGGTCTGTGTCTGTGTCTGCGTCTGTGTCTGCGTCTGCGTCTGTGTCTGTGTCTGCGTCTGCGTCTGTGTCTGTGTCTGTGTCTGCGTCTGTGTCTGGGTCTGTGTCTGTGTCTGGGTCTGGGTCTGTGTCTGGGTCTGTGTCTGGGTCTGTGTCTGGGTCTGGGTCTGTGTCTGCGTCTGGGTCTGTGTCTGGGTCTGTGTCTGTGTCTGCGTCTGCGTCTGTGTCTGTGTCTGCGTCTGTGTCTGTGTCTGGGTCTGTGTCTGCGTCTGTGTCTGTGTCTGCGTCTGTGTCTGTGTCTGTGTCTGTGTCTGTGTCTGTCTGGTGCGAGCTGCTTCTGGTTGTGAGACACCCCAAAGCTCGAAAGTGGCAGCACAGAACGACCACGAGGATTGGATCCGAGAGCAGGTGCGTTGTCTGGCTGGCTATGTGTCGTGCCAGCTGCATTGCTTGCTGCCTGCACCCACCAGTCATCAATCATCAGGCATGGCATGGCATCGTTGTATCCTCCCCCCACCACCACGGTCGCACCACCTTCATATCATGCCCCAACTCCTGCTATGAAGGAGGTGAGGTGAAGCATGATATGAAGGCAGGGACACCGAACCTGCATCGTGTTGATGTCCATCCCTGCATCGCGTCACCTCCCTTCCATACGCTGTAACGTGTGCCGGTCATGCATGCTATACTCTCCCTCTCTTTCTCCCTCTCCCTCTCCGTGTGCTCGTTGCCTCCACCTCGCCTTGCCTCGCGCCATGCTGCAGGTCAACCTGGGTCTGGTGCCGCGCAACATCTGTCCCTGCATTTTCTCCTCTCCTTGTGCTCCCCTCACCCCCCCCCCCCCCGCCTCGCCTCACCCCATGCAGGTCAACCTGGGTCTGGTGCCGCGCAACATCGACGTGCATGCCATCGCAGGCCTCATCAAGGTACGCCCCTCTCTCCCTCCCCTCTCCTCCCCTCCCCTTCTCTCCGTCATCTTTTTCCTTTCCCCTCTTCTCCCTCACTCCCTTGCCTCCCCTCCTCTCCCTCCTCTCCTTCCGCTCCCCTCTTTTCCCTCTTCCCCATCTTCCCCTTCCTCTCCCCCTTCTCCCGCTTCTCCCACCCATCTTTCCCTCCTCTCCCTCTTCTCTCTCCTCTCCCTCCTCTCTCCCCTCTTCGGTCCCCTCCCTACCTCCTCCCCTCCTTTCCCTCCGCATTGCTGTGCCTCTCCGTTACCCCCATCCGCATCCTTATCTCCATGCCCACCCCCAGGGTGTTTTTGAGAATTCTCAAAAACACCCTGCAGCATTGCTGTGCCTCTCTTTTACCCCCATCCGCATCCTCATCTCCATTCCCACCCCCAACCCCATCCCCATCCCCTTCTTCCCGTTCTCCCCCTCCCTTCTCTTCAACTTTCCCGTTTCACCCCTCATCCAGGCGTGGTTCCGCGAGTTACCAGAGGGCCTACTGGACCGCTTGAAGCCAGAGAAGGTAGCGGCAGCAGAGAGGGAGGAGCAGATGCTGGCGCTCGTGGCCACACTGCCCGCCCTGCCTGACCTGTACCCCCACCCCCGCCCGCACCGCACCCTCCCACTCAATGCAGGCGTGGTTTAGGGAGTTACCAGAGGGTCTACTGGACCGCTTGAAGCCAGAGAAGGTGGCAGCAGCGGAGAGGGAGGAGCAGATGCTGGCACTCGTGGCCACACTGCCCGCCCTGCAGGCTGGCATGCTGGACTGGGCGGTGGGGCTCATGGCGGACGTGGTGCAGCACGAGGCGAGCAACAAGATGAACGCGCATAACATCGCTGTGGTGTTCGCTCCAAATATGACGCAGGTGTGTGGGTGCATTGGGTGGGCCGGGGTGTGGGGTTCTGGGAATGGGCAGTGGTTGGGGTGAATTTGGCGGTGGATGGGTTGGGTTGGGTTGGGTTGGGTGTAGTTCAGTCTTGAGAGCTCTCACTGCTGGACTGGGCGGTGGGGCTGATGGCGGACGTGGTGCGGCACGAGGCGAGCAACAAGATGAACGCGCATAACATCGCTGTGGTGTTCGCGCCCAACATGGCCCAGGTGGGTTGCTAGGTGCCTCAGGTGGGGTTTCAGGTAGCCCAGGTGGGTTGGCCAGATGGCCCAGGTGGGTTTTGAGGTGGCTCAAAAGGCAGCAAGAAGATGGGGAAGGGCGTCGTTTATCCTTCTTTCCTCCGTCCAACTCTGTCTCTTGCTCCTACCCTCCTCCCCTCTCCTTCCCTCCTCTCTTCCTCGTTCCCCACCCCCGGACCCCCTCCCACCCAGATCGTTGACCCCCTCCCACCCAGATCGTTGACCCCCTCCCACCCAGATCGTTGACCCCCTCCCACCCAGATCGTTGACCCCCTCCCACCCAGATCGTTGACCCCCTCCCACCCAGATCGTTGACCCCCTCCCACCCAGATCGTTGACCCCCTCCCACCCAGATCGTTGACCCCTTCCCACCCAGATCGTTGACCCCCTCCCACCCAGATCGTTGACCCCCTCCCACCCAGATCGTTGACCCTCTCATCGTCTTCCAGCACGGCAGCAAGGTGACGGACGGACCTCCTCTCAGAGCGCTTGTGCAGCGCAAGCTCAAGCACACAGCTCAAGAAGCCCTTCTTTCTGCCTTTCCCCTCCTTCCTTCTCCCTCCTTCCCCCTCCTCACTCAGATCATGGACCTCCTCAGAGCGCTTCACACTTGCCCCTTCCTCTCCTCTCCCCAACCAATCCCTCTCCCTCCCCCCACTGGCCCCCTGCTCTCCCCCCACTGCCCCCCTGCTCTCCCCCCACTGGCCCCCTGCTCTCCCCCCACTGGCCCCCTGCTCTCCCCCCACTGGCCCCCTGCTCTCCCCCCAATGGCCCCCTGCTCTCCCCCCAATGGCCCCCTGCTCTCCCCCCACTGGCCCCCTGCTCTCCCCCCACTGGCCCCCTGCTCTCCCCCCACTGGCCCCCGGCTCTGCCCCAGATCGTGGACCCGCTAATCGGCTTCCAGCATGTCATCAAGCTCATGGACCTGCTCAGAGCGCTCGTGCAACGCAAGCTCAAGCAGCGCCTCGACAACCCCCCTCTGTCCGCCGCTCCTCTCACGGACCAACCAGCACAGGACGGGGCAGAGAGGGGGGAGAGGGAGGAGGAAGGGGAGGAGGAGGAGGAGGAGGAGGGACAGGAGCGGCACGGTTCAGGCAGATATGGTGGCTTTCTCGGGAATGGTGTGCATGAAGAGAGCACAGGTCATGAGGAGGAAAGGGAGGAAGATGATGAGAGGGGGGGAGAGCCGTTATTGGATGAGTGCACAACACCTCTGGCAGGAGATGACCCTCACACGCCCATTGCCAGACCTCTTGTTCCCGAACCTCTCCTTGCCGAGCCTCTCATTCCCGGACCTCATGGCGAGCGTCCGTTTGGTTCGCCTAGCATAATGGGAGAGAGGAGATGCGGAGGAGGAGGGGATGGAGGTCGGGCGGTGGAAGGAAGAGGGGGGAGAAGAGGACGACCGAGCAAAGGGAGAGGGGCAGGGCGAGGGGGGAGGGGGGTCGGGCGAGGGGCAGAGGGAGAAAGAGTGGCACTAGGAGTTGCAGGAGGGGCAGGAGTGGGAGGGGTAACGGGAGGGGTTGGAGGGGTAACAGGAGGGTTTGGAGGGGTTGGAGGGAGCCGAGGGTGTGGTGTTCCCGTGTGCAGGAGTGAGGAGGTACAGGGGTCAACTTGGATCGTTGATAATAGGCTTGAGGGGGACAGTGCATGTGATCGGCAAGAGGGGAGCAGCGGCAGCGAGGGGGAGGCAGTGGTGTGTCATGGGTGGGACATGATGCCAGCTGTAACGGGCAATTCGCTTCCGGTTTCAACCAGTGCTGGCGATTCCGCACACCAACGGCAGCAGCAGCAGCAGCAGCAGCAGCAGCAGCCGTTTAAGCCGGCGTGGAAGCAGCGCGGTGCAGAGCGGTGCAGCACGTTGAGCATGGAGTGCGGGCTGAGCATGGATGGTAGCAGCATGTTCAGTCCACACGGGGGCATGCTGAGTCCCTGTGAGAGCATAGACAGCCCGGGGGGAGTCCTTGCCACACCCGTGGGTCTCACAGGGGCAGCTGCAGCTGCTGCTGCTGCTGCTTCTGACCCTGCCTTGTTCCTGAGGTTCCGCAGCGATTCGCGGGAACAGCAGCAGGGGTTTCTCACTCAGGCGCCTCAGCAGGCGATCCTGCCTGCTGCGCCCCCCGTTGGAGGGACTGTTGGCCTCTACGCACGGGCGCATGCAGCTGCTGCTGCTGCTGCTGCTGCTTCTTCCCCTGCTTCCTCCCCTGCTGCTGCGCTTGGGTTGGCATCCTCCTCAGCAGCAGGCAGTGCAGCCTCCTCTCCCACGGTAGCAAGCCCTGCACTGAGCCCCGCGGCCTTCTCTCCCACTACCGGCACCCCCAGCCCGGCAGGAGAGAGGCGGCACGGGGGGCACAAGGGAGGGTTCAAGGGCGACCTGTGGTCCAGACGAAAAGGGCCTGCAGTGCCCCACTCCCGCCTCTCCCTCCCTGCTGCCTCCTCCCCCTCTGCTGCTGCTGCTGCTTGTGCCAACGATGGTGCTTACCCGGCTAATGCCAGTGCCTCTCGCACTGCCAGCAACAGCAGTGCTGGCAGCGATGCTGCTGCTAGAGTTGCCACCAGCAGCAGCGGTGACCTGACACCCACCCCTCCCGCCAGCACTGGTGGCTTCACACCCACCCATCCCTTGACTCCCACGCCTCCCTCCCGTCCGCTCAAGGACCCCTCCGCCCACTCCCCATCCCCCCTGCGCTCCCCTCTGCTGGGACGGAGACGAGGGTACAAAGAGAAGAAGCACTCTCCGGGTAGCAAGCAGCAGCAGCAGCAGCAGCAGCACGCAGTGCTGGCGTCGGCACCATCAGCTGGGGCAGCAGGTGAGTGTGCCCCAGCGTTGACCCCCCGGTCAGGGTTTGGTGCTGTGCCCCCAGGCACGCCCCCTTCAGAGGCCGCTCAGAACCCTGCTGTGACTCCCCGCTCGTTCCTCTCCCGGCAGTTCCCAGGAGGGTCGGGCTTTGGTGCGGTCCCAGGCACGCCTCCCCCCCACTCGCCCCGCCTATTCCCCCTGTCGCCGCGGAACTTCTTCAGAAAACACAAGTCGGAGGGGGGAGCGGAGAGGAGAGACGGGGGAGAGCGGGTTGAGGCGGGAGAGGGAGGAGAAGGGAGAGAAGGGAGAGAGGGAAGAGAAGGGAGAGAGGGGAGAGAAGGGAGAGAGGGGAGAGAAGGGAGAGAGGGGAGAGAAGGCACGGAAGGGAGAGAAGGGAGGGAGGGGTGTGAGCATCAACTGCAACACTCTAGGCTGATGGTGGTAGAAGGGGGGGCGTTTCTAGAAGCAGGTGGTGTGGTTGGTCGAGACAGAGAGGGAGGGGCTTGTGCTGTTTCTCAAGCTGGTTCTGGTCCCCAAGCTGGTTCTGGTCCCCAAGCTGGTTCTGGTCCCCAAGCTGGTTCTGCCCCTCGGTTGCCGACTAGCTGGTCTGACACGCAGTGTGATTTTGAGAGAACTCCACACCAATCTCCCATGGGGTCTAAGATGCAGCAGCAGCAGCAGCAGATGCAGTGGGGTGACAGCAGCACGGGGGATCTTGGAGATGGAATGGTGGAGGGGGGAGGAGCAGGAGGAACGGGATGGGCGGCGGTAGAAGCAGCAGCAGGGGCAGCAGCAGCAGCAGCAGCGGCAACAGCAACAGGAGGGCGGCCAAAGTCGAGTGGGGGGTGGCGGAGGGGGTGGTCTGGGCCTCATGGGGTGGCAGGGGTGGGTAAGGGCATGCACCTGCTGAGTCCACACGGGGGCGATGCACACAGGCCAGGGCATTGGGACAGCGCCGCAGCTGCCGCTGCCGCCGCCGCTGCCACTGCTGCTTCTGGGGCTGCTGCTGCTGCTGGTGCTGCTGCTGGTGCTGCTGCTGGTGCTGCTAGCGATAATACCACTGCTGCCTGTGGTGCCAATCCAGGTGGTTCGGCCAGCAGGAGCGGCCGAACGAAGCTAGGAGCAGCAGGGTCGGGGCTGGCAGCAGCAATGAAAACATCAGTGAAAACATCAATGAAGGTACTCGCCCCCCTTGCACCCACCAAGACCTGGGCGTCAGGCATGGGCGATATGTTTGGGGCCAAGTCCCCCCGTGCCCTCCTCTCCCCACACTCTCTCCTCTCCCCCCGCGGGTTTCTCTCCCCCGGTGGTTTCCGCTCCCCTCGCCCCTCTGGACAAGGGGAGAGGGCGGATGGGGGAAAAGGGGGGGGTGAGGGGGACAGGGGATATGGGGGAGGCAGTGTGAATACCCCAGGCAGGGGAGAGGGGGCAGGCAGGGTGGATTTCTTAAGCGGCGAAGAGGGGAAAGGAGGGAGAGAGGAGGGAAGAGAGGAGGACGGGGAGGAGCGGCGATTCCCGGCCGAACGGGCGTCTCTCGACTTGCCTGTCAAATCCCCAAGGGCATTTCGGAAACTAACCCGGAGGTCGAGTGGGTTTCAGCTGCCGACGCGGACGGCAGTAGCAGCAGCCATGACCCTCCCCTCGTCCCTCTCCATGAAAGAGCGGCGCTCCGAATCATCAGCAGCACCAGCTATGTTCTCCCTCCCTCCCTCCGCTTCTCTCTCCTCTGCCTCCCCTTCCTCTGCAAGGCCTCCGTGGGGCTCCGGGTCGATGCAGGAACGGCCTCTGCACCTGCAGCAGCAGCAGCAGCGCCTGGTGCAGGCTCGGCAGCAGGAGGTTCGGCAGCCGGAGGCTCAGCAGTTGGAGGCTCAGCAGTCGGGCGTCTCCCAGGCTCCGCTGGAGGGTCGGATGCGGCAGGTCCGGAAGGGGAAGGTGCAGCTTCCTCAGGCTATTTCAGCAGATCAGTATCAGCAGCACGATGGGAGGGAGTTCTTTCAGGAACAGCTATCGCTGCAGCAACAGCACCTTCAGCAGCAGCAGCAGCAACCACAGGAACAGGTGCAGCAGCAGCAGCAGCAACAACAGCAGGAGAAGCAGCAGTGGGCTCCCTTAGAGAAGGCGAGCAGTGCGAGTGCAGCTCTGGCGGCATGGGCCAAGCGGTCAAAGCAAGGAGGGCAGAGGCACGGGCAGGCACGCAGAGAGGGGGTCACTGGTGGTGGTGGTGGCGGCGGAGCAGGTGGGTGGCATGGTGTGGCTCGTAGTGTATCGGTGGATGTGGTGACACACGGCATGGCCTCCCAGGCAGCAGAGCTTGGGGGAAACTCTGGAGTAGGAGGCGGAGGGGAAGGGGGAGGAAGAGGGGAAGGAGGAGGAGTAGCAGGAGGAGGAGCAGGAAAAGGAGTGGGAAGGGTGAGAAGACATGCGGGGGGTGTTGTGAGTGCGAGTGGCAGTGGTGAGAGAGCGAGAGCGCCTACACAAGAGAGACCTCGGGTGCCCCTAGCAAGGTCTGAGTCGGAGTCGATTCCTAGGTCGTCCAGTTTCAACAGCCACCACCAGCCACTGCAGCCGCAGCAGCTGCAGGCATCCCAGTCAACAGCAGCGGCACTGCAGCAGCAGCAACAGGTACAGGGAACGCAACTGACTGATTACTCGAGGTCAGTTACCCGGTCGTCCAGTTTCAACAGCCACCACCAGCCACTGCAGCTGCAGCAGCAACAGGTGCTGCAGGGAATGCAAGCATTGGACCACTCAAGGTTGGTTGCCCGGTCGTCCAGTTTCAACGACCACCACCCGCCGCTGCAGCCGCAACAGCAGGTGCAGGGAGCGCAGCCGTTTGAGCATTCAAGGTTGGTTCTCCGGTCATCCAGTTTCAACAGCCACCACCAACCGCTGCAGCCGCAGCAGGTGCAGGGATCCCAGTCAATAGCAGCGACACAGCAGCAGCAGCAAGGCCAGGGGCAGGGAGCGTACTCATCCGAACACTCAAGGCTGGTTCCTCGGTCGTCCAGTTTCAACAGCCATCACCAGCCACTGCCACCATATCACCCGCCGTCACAGCCACCAACAGCAGCAGGACCAGCAACACCACCCGCATTATCACCTCTGCAAAAGCAGCAGCAGCAACACTCAGGTGACAACGTCAGGTCCTGGGGCCATGTCCCGACTGCCGCTTCAGGCTCGAGGCCCGGCTCGGGCCAAGGCTCCAGGCCTGGGTCGAGGCCCAGTTCCAGGCCCGGATCCAGACCTGGGTCGTCCCACGGGATTGGGAGAAGTCAGTCTGGTTCAGTACTGAGCCAAGATGCTTCCTTGGCTGCTGCTGGTGCTGCTGCTACTGCCTTGACGGAAGGAATACCAAGTGAGGGTAGAGGGGGGTCTGGTGTAAGATTAGGGGTAGGAGCGGTTGGTTTACCTAGGAGGAAGAGTACTAGGTAGTAGGGGCATATTTGTTATGTAATGCTGGAGGGAGGAGTTGGTGTGTTTTGGCTGAAATATGCTGGTATGGGCTGCATAGAAGAATCGTGCTGCGCAATTGTCTTGCTGGAAAGGTAGTGTAGGCCAAAAGGTAGTGCAGTGCAATGCTGTGTAATGTAGAAAAGGAATCCTTCAATCTACCGCCGGATTTCTGCCTCTGCACTAAATGCAGGCCTGGGAAGTGGAGTGTCAATGTCCTGTAGTGTTTCCTGGTTATGGTACAGTTTGGGAAGGCAAATACCCTAGCTGACCATAATTTATAATGTTGGAAAAAAATATGAGCAGTATATATAAGGGAGCCCCTTCCCACCAATTGCAAGAGACTACTTGTAAGGAGATCGTTGTGACATCAGACCCAGTAGAGACAACGCCCCCCTTTGGTGCGAGCTAGGTGAGAGAGGAGTATGAGAGCAATTATTCTCCACGAGCATCCATCTTGGACACTACCGGTACCATAATACGGTACCGGTAGTGTGAATATACCTACTAGCAGTTGGATAGTTTCAATGTTGTTGATACGGGCTTGCACTTGTTGATTAGCTGTGGGTCACACGAGCAGGTAACAGCAGCATGTAGTCTGTTGCTGCAAGAATGGGAGGAACCCGTTAGTCAACACGCATTAGTAGATCGACGGTTGCAGATCAGCTCGTAGACCGACGGTTGCAGATCAGCTCATAGACCGACGGTTGCAGATCAGCTTTAGAAGATCGTCGGTTTCCGATCACTGATCAGGCTTAGTAGAGATCGACGGACGATACCGTAACACGCCAGCTGCTGCCGCACGTTCCGCAACACACCCCGTCCGCACTAAGTTCAGACTGCAATAGAACTCTCACCCCAAACACTGTTTCAACACGAAGGTGGGAGGGAACAGAGAGCGTGGCGGTATACCACCACTCCACCAGCCTCACCAGTAATTCAGGTCTTGGGCTTTAAAAAGTAACGGCAGCACAGTGAGCAGCGGGTTTAGGTTTTAGTATTGGATTTACTGATCATGATCTTGCTGACGCGACTGATACGCGGGATGAGCTGTGGCGGGGATGCGGCCACGACCCTGCTGACGTGGCCTCCTCGAACCACACCTCCAGGCGCTGCGCGACCAGCGACACAGGAGAAATGGGAGCTCCGCCTTCGTCGTGCGCGCGTCCGCGCGAGTCGCCCGCCAGGCTGAGAGGACGGATAGACGTGTAGTACCGCGGCGAGACCGCGCGGCATTGAACCCGCGCCACGTCAGCACCCAACGGGTTTACGATCGAAGCGGAGTCATTATTCGGAGCGCGTCCGGCGGAGTGCGCTTCGTGAGAGCCATAGCGTGGCGCGCATGTTGCAGCGGCCGTAGGCCGCGAGTAGTACTGCTGATGACGCCGCGGATTAAGCCCGTGGTGATCGTGGCCGTTGGTTGACGGCCCCGCGCCGCCCTCGCGCGGCGTGATCATCACAGCGCTTCGCCCGGCCGGCCTCTGTAGTACTAGCTGATGATTCGCCTGTCGCGACCGCGACCGTGGCCGCTGTTCCTCCTCTCCTTCCGTCTTGATTTGCCGCGACCGCGGCCGCTGTTCCTCTTCTCCTTCCGTCATGATCTGCCGCGACTGCGGGTGCTGTTCGCGATATCCCATCTCCTGGGCGGCGATGCGAAATCGCTGCTGCTGCTGCGCGTGGGCCTCGCGGCAGAGATTGGATCGCGGGCAGCTGTACTCGGACCGCGGGCAGTTAGAAGCGTGCGCAGCAGCGCGAGCGGTCTGCGGAGAGCGGTTTCGGAGCGGGGGGGCTGCAGGCGGTCGCGACGACGGCGAGGAACTCGGCGGGGAGAAGGGTAGCGGCGAGGTCGGGGCGGAAGGCGCGAAGTGGGCGGAGGGGGAGATGTGGGCGGAGGGGGAGATGTGGGCGGAGGGGGAGATGTGGGCGGAGCGGGAGAAATGGGCTAAGGGCGAGAAGTGGGCGGAGGGCGAGAAATGGGCGGAGGGCGAAAATGGCGCGGAAGGAGAGAAAGGGGACAGGGGAGACAGGCGGCGTTTGAACTCACAGCTTCGGCCAACATGGTGCCTGCTTTCATTAGCCCCGCTACGGTTTTCCCCACTGCCCGCAGCAGCTGCTGCTTCCTTTCCACTGCCTGCCGCCCAACCGCTGCTCGCAACCGCGCCGCCAGCTGTAGCATTTTTCCGCGCCGCTGCTGCCGCTGCTGCTGCTGCTGCCGGGGGCGAGTACGGCTGGCCTCGGGAGTCCGCCAGCGACTGCAGGCTGCGCTGCGTGCGCGGGGAAGGATGCGCGGGCTTGGGATATGCGGGCGGGGACGGGACCTCCGCGCAAAACAGACGGCCGACCCCGTCTTCTCCTCTCAGCGGAAGCGTTCTCGCCCGCCGAATGACCCTCGGGCCTGTCGCGGCGGCTTCCCCCAGGGAGAACGCGCCGCCCGCCACTGCGTCATTGCCGCCGCCACCAGGCGACGCCGGGCGCGCCGCACTCCGCGGACTGCTTCGGCGCCGCGTGATCATCCTCAGGCCGCTGGGTGCCACAGCGCACCTAGTCGGACTCGGCTGACTGTCGCGGAAAGAATACTCCTCCGCCGCCCCCGCCGCCCGCCTCGCCGCCGCCGCCGCCGCCGCCGCGGAATGCGCCGGGGATAGGTTCCCGCTTAGTAATGTGTCTCGGCGGTACTCTGGCGGCCGCGGGATCCGGTGCGCCCATGGGGAAACGGAGGGCGAGGATGGGGAGACTTCCGAGGACTGTGGTGATTCTACTGAGAGCGCTGTTGGTCGTTCAAATTTCTCAAGTGCCAGCTGGACAGATCGGCGACTTGTTGTAGTAGTACCGCTAAAGGAGCGACTCCCCATGGTTGTTAAGCCTCGTTCCACGCGCCTCGCGTACACCTGCGCCGCGGCTGCCGTTGCCGCCGCCGTCGCCGCCGCCATCGCCGTCGAGGAGACGCCGCTGTGGCGCGGTTGTACTGGAACTGGCGGGTTCTGCGTTCTTGACGGCGGCTGATGCGGCAGACGGTGCGGCGGCTTATGCGGCGGCGAGCCTCCCAAACTCCTACTAGTACTATTCCTGTGCCTGATGCCATCCGAGTCGGGCCCGGCGATTGTCGCCGATTTGACGAATAGGTGCGGGCGACGATCCTTGTTGAAGCCACCATTGTCGCTGGCGGCAGCGGCTGCGGCGGCTGTGGCGGCTGTGGCGGCTGTGGCGGCGCAGATGGGTCGTCGATCAGAGCAGTACTGAGCGCCTCTTCGCGCCGCGTCGTTCGCGGCGCGATGGCTTACAGAATCGCTGCTACTGCGGCGAGGGCTGGGCGCGAGGTCGTCGCTTTCCGCCGCGACGCCGTCCGCCGCGAATGTTTCCAGTTCGACCAGGCGGCGGCGATTTCCGGCGGAGACCGCGCTGATGCTCCGCGCGACGTCATTCCCACAATCCGCCACGGCGACATTACCATATTGCGGCGCGTTTTCACAATCCGGGGGTGCGACTTCATGACAAGCTGACGGTGACATGGCGGCGGAGCTTGAAGGGATTGCAACGCGGAGATGCAAAAAGCGGGGACCGCCGGACTCCGGACCGGCTGCGCGTTTTGGTTCCTGGTGCGGTAAAAGTAGCTTCCGTGGCGCGCAGACTTGCGGAGGCTGGACTTGCGAGTGCTCTAGTGATGGCTTGGCTACAGTTTGAGGTAGCAGTGTTGCCGCGGCTCGGATAGGTAGCTCCACGCGGGGAAGTGGTGACACCCGACCGCGCCGCGCGAGCAATGGCGTGCTGCTGCTGCTTCGCGGTGCGACATTATCCGCGCTGCCGTTGGTGGTGGTAAGACCGCTGTTCGAAGTTTCCGATATGCTGTTGCTGCTAGTGCTCCCGCAAGAGCTGTTGAGGAAATCAAGGGCACTGCTGGTGCTGCTGCTGCTAAGTGAAGGATTTGTGGTGGTTAGCATGCCGGGCTATGCGCTCGTGGGTTTGCAAGGAGACCGTTGGGAGGGAGGGAGGGCTATCTGAGGTGAGGTGTGTGGCAAAATTCAGTAGTATTGCACAGGCTGTGACTGCAAGCTTTCCGCGAGGCTGTCAGCAGTTTCTATGCTGTGCTGTATTTCAAACTAAGTCAGTGAGAAAGGGCTTTGAAGTTCACTCTCACCCCAACGAAGTTCCGGCAGCCGAGTCCAAAACTGCGCAGGATGGTGCCGCCAACGAAACTAGCTAGGCTGACGTGAGGGAGTGGTTTTTGGAATCATGGTCCAACGCATACTGTACGGAATTTTTTGTACACGTGTCGTGGGACAGATTAGGAAATTGGAGGGCTCACATCATCTGCCATGCTATGCAATGGAGTGTGTTGGTGAGCGAGGCTGATTTAGTAAGGTAATTTTTACTAATGCCCTGAACATTCCCGGCTAGGTTCAGAGCACCTTTACCATTCCAAGTTCTACATGTGGTTGGAGCCCGTGACGGTACAGGGTTTCTGTTGGCCCTTCCCCGGAGTCGATAAGTGTTCATTGCGATTTGGGCCCTCCCCTGTACCTAAGTGTCATTTCGGTTTGCATACCCCCCCTCCTCCACACCTGTTCCCATGCCCTCTCCTCCTCCCACTCATCGTATGCACGAGAGATTGGCGGGCAGAATCTAAGTAGTGGTTAAGTCAACTTGCGAGAGCAGATCCTCGTTCCCTTGGCAGACCTGTGTACTCTGACTACATTAGGCCAACAGCTGAACTTGGAAATATATCGCCTAAGTGCACGGTCTTCCAGAGCCCGAATTTGAGATTCTGGCTTCGGGTGCTCCCGTGACCGCTAAGGGTAGGAAAAGGTCAATTACGCAAAAATACAGGCAAGATTTGGAGCAGGGCTTCAAGATTTGTTCCCGGACACATCGACAGGCCTGATGAGGTGGATTGTAAATCGTTCGTGATCAACAAGCAGCTCGGATTGGCACGACACGATGGTGGTGGCGAGTCATCGATTTTGGCGCTGTTCTTTTGGCCAAAAATTGGTCTTCGCGGATTCTTCCATCCGCACCAGTGGTGCGTCGGTTCAGGTTGGGCATTGTCCGAAGCTGGGCGCATCAAGAAAACCGAGAAACCTGCAGAACAGCACTTTTGTGACACTGTACCAGAACCGCCCGTTTGTTCCACACCATTTCCTCTTCAGGCAAATGGTCCGCACCACGGGTTCTACCTCTCGAGGTGGAATCACCTCCGCACCACTGGTGCGGGGCAGAAACCATCAGCCCAATTTTTTGCTCGTGGTAGGCTTGAACGCCCAACACTTGACCGCGATCAAATTTCAAGAAAATCTTCTCACGTTCTTGCTGCTCGATACTCATATCTCAGGCTGATCAAGAAATCCTTATCAGGTTACAGGTTCTCATTTCACCAGACCGTGTTCAAAAGCGCAGACCCGAGTTGGCTGAGCTGTTCAATCGAGAAGTTTACCTCGGTTATAACTGAACCTTCATGTGTTTCCAAGTCAACCAAAAGGCACCTGAAGTTAATACGAAATTTACCAAACCTCCAACGGTGCGGCGATGAGAACTCCAACAGAACAGCGCCTTTGAAGGACAAACCGGACAGCGCAGGCAAATGGGCGACCTAGCTGGCAGCCACGATTTCAATCTCGGCAGCAGAACTCCGCAGCGCTGAGTCACAGCGTTGCGTGATCGTAGATTTTCGCCCGTCCCAAACGGACTCGGTGAGACGTTGAAGAAGTAGGAGGCAAGTCAGGAAATGCCTCGTTGGCGACGAAACGTGCGAACGAAGGACGACGGAACTTGCCGTCCCCGCAAATGTTCGTTGTTGTTACAGGACAACCTGCAGCCGAGGTCTACGGACGTGGGATGAAAATGGAAAGAACCAAATCGGATTCGTCGAAAATATCGAAGGGAAAAGAAAAGTCAGATCGTTACTGTGCTGAGTTGGAAAGTGAAGCGTGTGGTGGAATCGCCAGTGTATGTACAGTGACTGCCCTTGACGACCGAGCGAGCACTATTCCAGCGTAATTTCCGTTGACTGGTCAGCACAAGTCGCCGCTGCTCCTCACTGTGGCGTGCACAATCAGAAAGGTGATGACTCCCTCATTACAAATAGGACGTCCAATAAATATGTGATATTGTGCATGACTGTTACGGGTGCAATGAATCGAAGTAGCGAGAATTGCACTAAGGTGTCAAACGAGTACAAAGATGTGAGCGAAGGCATGAGCGAACATTTATATGCGAAGCATGCAAACGGTAACGCGGTGCGTGCGAGCTAGCCAGTGCTATGCTGGCAGCGAGGCTCGGGCTAGTCCCGAAGCGTAGGCCGACACGGCCGGGCCAGCAGTGCGAGGTTTGGTGAAACAGTGCGCGCGAAGTCGGCGAAGTTCCGTTAGCAGTAACGGGCGAACAACGGCTGTTGCTGTACGCGATGTAGTCGGGCTCTGTAAGGAATGCCGAGAAAATTCCTTACACTACCCCCCCCCCCCCCCCCCCTCAAGAAGCCCCCTCCGCTACGCGAGTGCGTGTATGTCGCGGAATCCCCGGCTCCTCAGGTACACTTGCAGGGCAGGGTGGTTTTCAATGTTGGCCAGGGGCACCCAGCTATCCTCAGTTGGCGTGCGGTCCTTCCAGCGAACGAGGAATTCAATCCTACTGATTCCCGTGGGGTGTCGAATCCGATGGCTCATGATTTTTTCGGGCTCGATGATCGGCTCTGATGCAGGGCGAGTCATGGATGGCGGGCGGTGGCGAGGCAATTGGCTTGTGGTTAGGATGTATGGGCGAAGCAAGCTGACGTGGAACGAAGGGCTGATGTACCAGTCGGTCGGTAACAGTAGGTGCGCGGTTACTGGCGTGATCATGTGGCTGATTTGGAATGGGCCACAGTAGCGCGGTCGCAGTTTTGGTACGTCGGGCAGTCGCAGGTTTTGCGTGTCGAGCAGTACGTAATCCCCTGACTGGTAGGTGACGGGTCGGCGGTGGCGGTCGGCGTTGCGCTTAGCGATGACATTTGCTTTTTTAATTGCTTCTGCAGCTCTGGTGCGGGCAACTTGCAGAATTTCGGCGAATTGTTGTGCACGTGGTGTCGGATTGTCCGGACTCGGCGTCATGGGCACTGTAGGATTTTGCCCGTAGTTCAGGTAGAAGGGGGACTGCTGCGTCGTCGCTGACGTGGCGTTGTTGTACGCGAACTCGATCAGCGGCAGCTGCTGTTCCCAAGTCGTGGGGTCGTCGCACGTGGCACGAATCAACTGCTCCATCGTCTGATTCGTCCGCTCCGTTTGGCCGTCGGTCTCGGGGTGGTACGACGAACTGAACTGTAGCCTGGTCCCGAACTGCTCCCAGAGGTTTTTCCAGAAGTTGCTGGTAAACTTCGTGTCCCTGTCGCTGATAATCGCTGCTGGTATCCCGTGCAGGCGAACAACGGCTGCGATGGACAGACGAGCGGTCTCCTCGGCTGAGATCGACTTTTTGCACGCAGCGAAGTGTGCCATCTTCGTCAGCCTGTCAACGACGACCATCACCGCGTCGTTACCCCCAGGGTTCGAAGGTAACCCTGTGACGAAGTCCATGGTAACCTGCTGCCAGGCGCGCTCGGGCGGTGGTATCGGCTGCAATTGACCCGCCTTCCGCTTCCTCGAGCTCTTCATCACCTGACACGTGGGGCACGAGCCCACGTGCTGCTGTACGTCGATCAACAGCTCCGGCCAGTAATAATACCGCTGCAGTTGCTGTCGCGTTTTTTCTACCCCAAAGTGTCCCGAGGTAATTCCGTCGTGTGCCTCCTGCAGTAGCAGCTCCCTCAGTAGTGAGTACGCAGGTACCCAGATGCGGTTGGTGCCTGTTTTTACGTAATAAACTCCTTTAGCTTCTGCCAGTTGCTGTGAGTTTCCAGTCGTGAAAAATGGGTCGGTGCGGTATCCGTGGGTGAATAGGCCTGTTAACAGCGGGTTGGTCTGGGCGAGTAGGATGGCGTGGAGTTGGGCGGTAGGGCGGGTGAGTGCGTCGGCGATGTTGGATGCGCCTTTCTTGTACGTAACCGTGTAGTGGAAGTTGGACTCGAGGTAGTCCAGCCAGCGAATTTGTCGCGGATTGAGATTTGGTTGGGCGCGTAAGTACTGTAGTGATCGGTGGTCTGTCCGTACTGTCACGTCGGCGCCAGTCAGGTAACACCGCCAAACCTTGAACGCGTGCACGATCGCCAACATTTCGTGGTCGTGTATCGGGTAGTTGCGTTCGGGCGGGTGCAGTTTGCGGGACTCGTACGGGATTGGCTGGAGGCCGTTCCCAAAATCCTGCAACAGTACTGCTCCCACAGCGATGTCACTTGCGTCAGTGACGAGCTCGAACGGACGGTGTGGATCGGCGATGTGAAGCACGGGCGGTGAGAGGGCCGAGAAGGCAGCTTGCTCTTTCTCCCCCCACGTGTACTCAACCCCCTTCCTCAGCAGGTCAGTCAACGGGGCAGTCAGCTTCGCCATGTCGGGGACGAACCGGCGCACGTAGTTGACGAACCCCAGAAAACTCTGCAACTCTGTCAAGTTGGTCGGCGCGTGCCACGCCTGAATCGTCGCAATTTTCTTCGGGTCTATTTCCACTCCTGCGGCTGAAATAACGTGTCCCAAAAACTCCAGACGGTCCTGTAAAAATCCACACTTAGACGCTTTTGTCAGTAGGCGGTTCTCACTCAGTATTTTAAAAACTGCTTCGATGTCCTGTAAGTGCTGTGCTCTGTCAGGGCTGTAAATCAGTATGTCGTCCAGGTATACTATGACGCAGTTATCTAAGAGTGGGCGGAAAGCTTCGTTCATGGTCATTTGGAAAGTGGCGGGGGCGTTGGTCAGTCCGAAGGGCATGACGGTGTATTCGAAGGATCCGTAGCGTGTTCGGAATGCGGTTTTAGGGCAGTCGGGCGGATTGACACGAATCTGATGGTAACCCCCCCGGAGGTCGATTTTCGAGAAAACCCGGGCTATGCGCAGTTGGTCGATCAGTTCGTCGGCTCGTGGGATGGGGTAACGGGATTTGATGGTAACCCTGTTCAGTGCTCTGTAATCGATGCACATGCGAAATCCCCCGTCTTTTTTCGGTGTAAACAGTATCGGTGCTGCGAAAGGCGACGAACTAGGGCGAACGAACTCCTTCTCGAGCAGGTAATCGAGCTGCTTCCTCAGTTCGTCCAGTTCGGGCTGGGTCAGTCGGAACTGTCGCTGTACTGTTGGCTGTGCCCCTGGTTCCAATTCTATTCTGTGATCGTGCGGTCGCTGAGGTGGCAGTCCCGTCGGTAAGTCGTCCGGGAAAATGTCGCTGTACTGCTTCAACAGTGCTGCCAGGTCACTCGGTACGTCGGTCAGCAGTTTCTGCAAATCCCCTCCCTTGTCTGCTGCCTCGGCTTCCCGAATGTCGACCGCGTACACGTCAGCTCCCGCCGCTACGGCGCGTTTCATCGTGATCGCGTTGACACGCACCGACGAAGACTCAGGCGAGCCCCAGCGAGGTAGGGCGATGTGGTTACCGTTCACTCGCACGGTGCAGTCACCCGTCGTCCAGTCGATTCGCGGATTGTGTCGTCGCAACCAATCACGCCCGAGTAAAATATCGGTTCCGTCGAGGGTCGTTGCGAGCATTTCTTGGCTAAATGTGAAGTTACCCCCGCATCGAATCCGAACCCGGTCTACGCGTTCCCGTATCGCCAGCGGCGTGCCGTCTACCAGTCGTGCGTCGATCTCAGGTAAACATCTGTCCAGTGGCAGTCGCAGTTTTCGTGCTGTAGCAGTGTTGATGAGGCTGTGGCTGGCTCCCCCGTCTACGAAGATTTTAACTAAGTCCGTCCCGATTTTCCCACTAAGCAGTATAGGGCTGTCTACCGTAGTACCCTCCTTATTCGGCTGGGTGTGGTCGATTGCGTGAACCGGCACAATCACTCGGTGAGGGTCGGTTGGGTCGGGCGAGCGGCGTGACCTGTCAGTAGAGGGCCCGTCTGCTACTGACTCCCAGCGTTTCCCTGCTGCTTGGTCTGTTTCTGCTGCTCAGCTTCCCCCTTTCCCTTAGCGTTTTCCGGACATTCGCTCTTGCGGTGTCCCGGCCGATTACACGCGAAGCAGCGCCCTTTGAACGGTGCGGCAGCGGCATTCGCGGCGACGGCACGTATCGTGGCGCCCTCGTTTGTCCCACGAGACCGATGTCCCCAGTTGCTGCTACTGCCGTAGGACCCCGGTCTCGGTCGGCGGAAGAAGTCGAGCTTCTCGGCCATAGCGAGAATCTCCTGAAAATCGGTGACGCCGCGAAGCTGAATTTCTTGAGCGATGTCGTGCTTCAGGCCGCCGATGTAGCGGTCGATGCGCTCGCTCTCATGCATGTAGCCCACTTGCTCGCATAGCGCCAGAAACCCGCTGGTGTAGTCCTGGACTGAACCGAGTTGGCGCCAAGTGCGGAGCTTCTGTCGCGCCGCGATCGAAGCCGCAATTGGCTCAAATCGAGCGCGTAGACCTGCGCACCACACGTCCCACGTGCGATATTGGGGCACCTCCACGAAGTACGACGGCGCCCAGGGTCCGGTTTGTCCTTCCCGTGTCGGTAGAGTCGCGTAGTCATTCGGCTTCGTGACGATGACGCACCACCAGTCCATGGCGGGTCCTCGCAGCAGCGACACGGCGTAGCGAATTTTCGCCGAATCCTCCGAGACGTAGTTGGCGTCGAAAAACACGTTCATCGTGAACAACCACGCCTGAACGGTAGGACCACCCCGTTGACTCGGGTCAAAGCATGGCGGACGCTGCGGCTTCAGCGGCATCGGTGACGGCAGTCCCGAATCGTGGGTCGGTGCCGAAATCGTGACGCGAGGTTGACTTGGGGCCGCATTCGTCGCTCCGGGGTGTGTCGTGCCGTGGTCGTCGTCTCCGTCGGGGCGGACGACGCCATCACTGGCCGCGCTCGCGGGTTGCCCCACACTTCCGTGCTGTGATGTCTGTGGTGCGGGCTGAATCGGAGTGCCAGGTGCTTGGGATTGTGCCCTTGTGAGGTCGTTTTGCAGGGACGAGCGTTCTGCCGTCAGCGTCGCAATTTCCTCGGCGCTCTCGCGGATTTGTCGCACCAGATCGTTCAAATGCTCCTGCGTGAGAGTCGTGACGTCGATGTGTTCGGCCATTTCGAAGGACGTCGGCTCGTCTTAGTCTAGGCGCAGTCGTGGCTGCACGCGTTTACGAGAGAACGCGAGGACAGCGGCTCCTAGGTGCTAAGGTACGTAAGTCCCTTCGAGTGAAAAATCAAAAGTTGATTTCCTGGGGTGCGGAGATGCGCGGTCCGAAAGAAAGGGGCTCTGAATACCAAGTGTTACGGGTGCAATGAATCGAAGTAGCGAGAATTGCACTAAGGTGTCAAACGAGTACAAAGATGTGAGCGAAGGCATGAGCGAACATTTATATGCGAAGCATGCAAACGGTAACACGGTGCGTGCGAGCTAGCCAGTGCTATGCTGGCAGCGAGGCTCGGGCTAGTCCCGAAGCGTAGGCCGACACGGCCGGGCCAGCAGTGCGAGGTTTGGTGAAACAGTGCGCGCGAAGTCGGCGAAGTTCCGTTAGCAGTAACGGGCGAACAACGGCTGTTGCTGTACGCGATGTAGTCGGGCTCCGTAAGGAATGCCGAGAAAATTCCTTACAATGACTCAAAATTGTGACACTCACCGCATATTTGGCGAAGGGCCATATTGCAACATGATATATTAAGGGATGCAATCAAAACGTGGGCTTGTTGATGGAGGGTCGCTGCCCGTGTTCGAACGTACGATGGATACGATTTTTTTTTTTTTTTTTTTTTGGTAAAATAGTACAACCAGGGCTGACGATTCAAATGTGGGTACCCTGTTTTCGCTCCCCCAAAAAAAGATTTACCCTGAAGGCACATTTTCCGCAAAACGCCTAGCCTGAGCCTTCTTGCGATGTTCAGGGTTCACGAAATCGTAAGTCTGGGCTGTCAGGGTTGGCAAATTGAAATCAGGGTTGTTTTTTTCTTCTTTCTAGTTATGCGAAAAAACAGGAACGTGTTTGACGCGAGAATTCTAGCTGGATTGGGCTGGATTGGCGGATTGGCTGGAGGGAGTGCATGTGGCAGCCGAGAATCTCCTAGGGGCGCAGGGGCGAGAGCGAGGGGTGTGCAAAGGGGGAGGGAGCTGTTAGAATTTATATGTAACTGCCTGTAGCTGTAGTTTAGTGTAGTTATTATAAACTGTTGGTGGTGCACCTTCTTTGCATGCTCTGTTTACTATATGTACCCTAGTGCTATAGTGAACATCACTTTTCCCATTCTCGACTCTCACCTTGGCACAACCTCCTCGACTTCCCCTAGGCCTAGGCTACTAAGCCTAGGCCCTACCTAAAACCTAAGCTTACTCTTACTTAGTAACTCAACATGGCATTAGAGCGAGTTACGTCCTGGCCTGTGGGCCCGCCTCACGCTTCCGCTGCTGTTTTTCCGGTCGCGCGCCTCGGGCGCGTGGCGATTTTCGTCCTGTCCCGCCCCCGGGTGGCGAGTGACATCTTTTCTGCCCGTCGCGCGCCCCGTGGCACGCGACGGTGCCCTGCCCGTCGTGCGCCCCGTGGCATGCGACGGTGCCCTGCCCGTCGTGCGCCCCGTGGCACACGACGGTGCCCTAAACCTGCCCGTCGTGCGCCCCGTGGCACGCGACGGTGCCCTGCCCGTCATGCGCCCCGTGGCACGCGACGGTGCCCTGCCCGTCGTGCGCCCCGTGGCATGTGACGGTGCCCTAAACTGCCCGTCACGTGCCCCGTGGTGCGCGACGGTGCCCTGAGCCGCCGCGGAACCGCCCCTGGCGCCTGCGACGGTGTCCTGAGCCGCCGCGTACCCGCCCCTGGCGCACTCGGCGGTGCCCCTGCCTCACCCGCGCCTGCACTCGCTGCAGCCGCCCCTGCACCACCCGGCGCCTGCCCTTGGAGCAGCCGCCCCCGCTCCTGCACTCGGTGCAGCCGCCTCTGCCTCACCCCGCGCCTGCACTCACTGCAGCCGCCCCTGACCTACCCGCGCCGACCCTCTGTAGCCGCTCTGCGGCTTTCTCCCCGCCCACCCCCTCCTCCTTCGTCTCCCTGCAGCCGTGGGGGGGAGGGTATGGGGGTGGCGGGTGTTGGGGTGATGGGTGGTGTGCTTCCCTTCCCCTCCTCCTCCTTTCGTTCCCACTGCTGCAGCTGCCGCTGGGGGGGAGGGTGTGAGGGTGTGGGGGAGCCGGGGGAGTGGCACTGGGGTGGCGGGTGTGAGACCAACCAGCAGCCGTCCCTCCACCTCTCCTCTCTTCCCCCCTCTGCTGCTCCTGCAGCAGTGTGGGGGGGAGGGGGAGGGGGAGGGTGAGGAAATGGAGGGGGTGACCAGCCAGAGCCAGCCCGCCTCCTCACTCTCCCTGCTGCCCCTCCTGTGGTTGGGGGGGGAAGAGAGTAAGGGGGTGGCAGGAATTTCTTGCTGTCGCCTGTCCCTTTGCTGCTGTACCTGCTCTGTTACCGTACCTGCTGTTGCTGTTGCTGGTATACCCCTGCAGGTTGTGTTCTGCACAAACTCCTGCTGCAGGCAGTTATGGGGGAGTGTTAGAATTTATATGTAACTGCCTGTAGCTGTAGTTTAGTGTAGTTATTATAAACTGTTGGTGGTGCACCTTCTTTGCATGCTCTGTTTACTATATGTACCCTAGTGCTATAGTGAACATCACTTTTCCCATTCTCGACTCTCACCTTGGCACAACCTCCTCGACTTCCCCTAGGCCTAGGCTACTAAGCCTAGGCCCTACCTAAAACCTAAGCTTACTCTTACTTAGTAACTCAACAGGAGCAAGTGAGTGGGGTGGGTGGAGGCTATTTCATGACCGCGGGTCGTCCGCACAAAAGGGGGAAAAGGGGGGGAGGAAATGAGGGGACGGACTGCTAATGGGAGGGGTGTCGAGACCGAGACTCGGCCTGGTTTTGGTGGGGGTGGACGTTTTTCAATATTAGTGTGTCGTTTAGTTTCACAGTTAGCAAAAAACAGCTGATGACTAAAAACTATCAGTCACATCACATGGCAATACAATGTTTTACTGCGGATGGTTTTTTTTTTATCTCCTGCCGAATCACCTTGCGATTCGCCAGATCGCGATTTGTTTACAGCTAAAAAAAATCAGAAACCGAATGTTGAGTCATTCTAACAGAAACTTAGTGTACTGCGATAACCTGGATAGCGCGCGCGCATGGAGTCCTGAGATGGGTGCAAGCCTAATAATTATTACGCACACGGGGGTTATCGGGACGAAGATTCCTGGAATGATTCCTGGAAGGTTCGTCCCGATAACGTTGCATTCAGGGTCAACAAGACGCATACTCTGTATGGACAGGGTCCTTAAGAACACTACTCTGTGAGTGTAGACAAAATTCCAGGGTTCGCTAAAGTACTACTCTGACAAGTTCAGTGTTCAGAAGTCGTTAAACCTGAAATTACAGGGACCAGAATGTGACAAGTCTGAAATCACCCTGAAATCAGGGTAATTACCCTGATAAAATCAGCCCTGAGTACAACTAGACAAGATGAGACACATAACAAAGAAGTGTGTCACTGCTACAATGTCCAGTTCGGTACCATCGTTTCGTTTAGCTAAAACCAAAGACCAACCGTGTGTACATCTACCAGAAAAAACAAGCCAAATGCAACACCCTTAAAAAACCTCATCAAAATACCCAAACTGAACACCCAGTCAGGACACCCCATCAATACACCCTATCCCGCACCCCATTTCACATTTGCGCATCCACCATATACGGGGCCTCCACCCAAAGAGCCCCACCCTCCTCCTCGACGTCGTCCTTCTCCCGGTCCACCAAGTCCACATTCATCCCCCCCATAGAAGACGCCGCTCGAAGCAGGATGACACGAGCTTGCGCCCGTTGTAACGCTACCCCAATGAGCGCCTTCAGAGACCCCAAAAGATAAGCCGAAAACGAAAAGTCATCCTCCCGACAAGCCCCCCGTGACACGGCTAGCCCCACGTGCGCATCCCCCTGTCGTCGAAGCCACTGCCGGAAACGCCCGCCAAGACATCCCCACGTCTCTACTATCAACGGAGTGAACTGCACGCCCCGGTTGCGCGCAAGCAGAGGCGCGTAATCACTCGTTTTGCGACGCTCCCACTCCCTTGCCGCCACACCAATAGAACGACCGCACTGCCCTAGCAGAGATGGGGACAGCGATAGCGGGTCCGCGACGCTGATCTCTAGAGCGTGAGCCTCCCCGGCCATTGGTCGTCGCACCGCCACGTCAACCCGCTTCCCCGGCAGCACCACACCATCCTCCATCGTCACCACCCCCCCTGACGCCTTAGAGATCCTCGCCACCGCAAATTTCACCTCATCATGCACCCGAGATGGACCGTGCTGGTGCTTGCATCTCAAGGCATGATGCGGGTCTGCTGGGTCAACATACGCTGTGCCACAAACACACCTCCCCGCGACCTGCAGCTGCTGAATTGGGAGACCGAGCCGTATAGCAGCAGCAATGCCCCACTCCGCCGCAGTGAATGTGAGATCTGAGTGAGCCGGGACCGCCGAAACCCATGCACCAGCCCCCGGGCCCTGAAGGGATGTGAAACGGGCCAGGGTGGCATCGTCACGAGCCGAGCGGCGCAGTGCCTGGAGCTCCTCTACAGCCAACTGCCGCTGCCGCGCCTGGAAAAGTCGAAGAGGGGGAGCCGCTACACACAGAGGTAAGCCCGACATCTCCTGGTGTATAGTCGCTGGCAGCTGCTCAATAGCCTTGGCAAACCAAGGGTCAAGAAGCTCCGCCCCTCCCGAGGTGGTGAGGTACTCTGCAAACATCGCCTCTTCCCCCGCCACCCCCAACTGTGCAACATCACGCGCGGCCTGCGCCCACCCACAAACATAGGACAGCGGGCTCAAAGAGGCCGCCGCCCTAATCCCGAACCCCCCGAGTCGCACGGGAAGATGCAGCTGCATGCGCGCGCGCCTAGACCGGTCGGGGTCCTGCTCCCAAGTGCCAGGTGGGAAAAGCTACTCGAAGCAATCCTCCAGACAGCTGTCCCAATCCCTAAAGGCCTCCACCACCTCCGGACGCGGCGGCATAGTCCGGGCCAGGTACATCGGCCGTGCTGAAACTGCAATGGCGAGGAGATGTGAAGCCATCTGGGGGTGGTCAAGCAGGGGGAGCCATGGCAATGGCCCCTGCAACTGTCGAAGCCGCTCCCGTAATCGGGCCACCTCCCAATCCTCCTCCCCAATAGGTACGCCCACCACAGTGAGACCCTCCTGTCAGAAGTAGTAGGAGTACGGCCTAGGCTTAGTAGCCTAGGCCACAGTAGGACTAGTAACGAGGAGCCAAGTACGAGCTAGGATTGTGTGCAGGAACAGAATTGAGAAGGAATGATTGAACTAGCAAGCAGCAGGATACAAATGGCAAACCCTAAGGGGCTGTACTCACTATAGAGTACCCCACTGCAGGCTACACAAACAACATATTCTGACACACCCCCATAGCCAAAGTGGGGTGTAATCAGCACAATGAGCAGTCATAGCAATAGTTCATAATTATCAGCAAAGCTAGAGGCTATCACAGAGGGCAAGTGAGGAGGAGGAGGGACTATGAAAGGAGAGAAGATGGGAGGCGACGACTGAAGCTGCAGACACACGGGCAACAGAAGCGGCTGACACAGTGGCGGCTGACACAGTGGCTACCGAGACAGAGCGCCCCGGAATACTGGAGTAACTGGCTCTGCGGCTACGACGAGCGGCAGAAGCAACGGACCCACGGGCGACTGGTGCAGCAGGCTCTCAGTGGCTACCGAGACAGTGCGTCCCGGAATACAGGAGTAACAGGCTCTGCGGCTGCGACGAGCGGCAGGAGCAACGGACCCACGGGCAACAGGTGCAGCAGGCTCTCTGAGCTACCAGGACAGTGCGCCCCGGACTACAGGTGCTGCGGACGACAAGACAGCAGCCTCCACTCAACCTCCCCCAACAGTCCCACACCCCTCTCACACACCCCCTGCTTCGCCCCTAGCTCCACTCCCAAATCACCCCCCTAGTGCCACTCCCCACGACTCCCACACCTCCACCCCCCTCAGCGGCAGCTGCAGCAGTGGGAGACGAAAAAGGAGGAGGGGAGAACCCACACCTCTCACCCCCATGCTCGCCACCCCACACCCCAGCCACCGCGGAACGCACGGTGGAATGGGAGCAATGGGCAGCACGGGGGGGGGGGGGGGGGGGGGGGGGGGGACGGGGCGGGCTTCTGCAGAGGCGGCTCGCGCGGGTCCTGGGGCGGCTGCTGCAGGTGCGGGCTGCTCCAGGGGCGGCTGCTGCAGGTGCGGGCTGCTCCAGGGGCGGCTGCTGCAGGTGCGGGCTGCTCCAGGGGCGGCTGCTGCAGTGGCGGGCGGCTCCAGGGGCTGCTGCTGCAGTGGCGGGCGGCTCCAGGGGCTGCTGCTGCAGTGGCGGGCGGCTCCAGGGGCGGCCGCCGCAGTTGAAAGGCAGAAGGGGGGGGGGGGGGGGGGAAACGCACGGCCCCCAGGGCGCCCCGAGGGGCGACGAGAAGGGAGCCGCGCGGCCCCCCCCCGGGGCGCCGCGACGGGCACCAGGGAGGGCGCCGCGACGAGCCCCCAGAGCCGCCTCGACGGGCGACGGGGAGGGTGCCGCGCGGGCCCCGTGAAGTCGCCTCGACGGGCGACGGGGAGGGCGCCGCGCGGGCCCCCCGAAGTCGCCTCGACGGGCGACGGGGAGGGCCGCGCACGGCCCCCGAAGTCGCCTCGACGGGCGACGGGAGGGGACCGCGCGCGGCCCCCGTGGTCGCCACGACGGGCGACTGGTGGGGAGGCCGCGCGGGCCCCCAAGGTCGCCTCGACGGGCGACGGGAGGGGAGGCCGCGCGGGTCCCCGAGGTCGCCTCGACGGGCGACGGGAGGGGAGGCCGCGCGGGTCCCCGAGAGCGCCTCGACGGGCGCTTCGACGGGAGGGGACCGCGGAGGCCCCGCCAAGGGCACCACGACGGGCGCCACGGAAGGGAAAACCGCCAGGCGCCCCGAGCGCGCGGCGGGCAGAAATTAGGGTTTCGCCACCGCGCACCACGGGGCGCGCGGCGGACAGTACGGCAGCGGAAGCGGGTGGTGGGCCCATACACAGGAAGGCGGCAGACATGCCGCCCTCTGATACCATGTCAGAAGTAGTAGGAGTACGGCCTAGGCTTAGTAGCCTAGGCCACAGTAGGACTAGTAACGAGGAGCCAAGTACGAGCTAGGATTGTGTGCAGGAACAGAATTGAGAAGGAATGATTGAACTAGCAAGCAGCAGGATACAAATGGCAAACCCTAAGGGGCTGTACTCACTATAGAGTACCCCACTGCAGGCTACACAAACAACATATTCTGACACCTCCTCCACCCGCTGCATCCCTAATGGCAGTGCCCGCTCCACATCCCCGCCTTCGCGCTCCCAAAACCGGCACTTGTGCGCCTGCACCTCCAGCCCCACCCACTCCAACCGCTCCCGCAGCACCCCAAAAGCCTCTAAGATCCTAGCCGCTGGTCCCAGGATGTAGGTATCGTCCGCATAACTCAGGAAAAGTATATCCCTGAACTCTCTAATCACCGACGCCATCACTTGCTGCTGCGTGAACGCAAAAAGAAAAGGGCCGAGCGGATCCCCCTGCCGCGAACCTCGTGCCGACTCAAGACTCTGTACGAAAGGGCCCGCTCGGAGATACAAGTCGCTAGGTGACCCGTAGAAAACACGCAAGAATGGGATCAACCTCGAGAAAGGCGACTCCCGCAGCCCCTCAAACATCGCCTGACGGTGAAAAGAATTGAAGGCGTTCGCGACATCTATCTGCAGCGCACACCAATCGGGGTGAGTGGCCAGCGCTGACCGGAAAGAATGAGTAAGAATCTCCACCCCGACCCTGGTGCCCGCTCCCAGCTGGTTGCACGGCAGAAAGTAGGAAGCCATAGCAGGGCGGAGCGAGATGCAAAGAGCTCGAGCAAGGATACGCGGAAGCACCTCCCCAATCGCCACCGGCCGAACGTCGCCGTTAGGCTTGGAAAGCCCAACTAGGTTGGATGCGGCGAGCCAGGGCCGTGCCTGCTCGGGGACCTGTCCTGCCACCCATTGGTTGAACACCTCCAATAGGTGGGGAAGGCAGGAAGGTTCAGTGAGGAAGGTGTCGCGCAGATGCTCTGTGACCCACCCCGATGGCCCTGCTGCTGAAGCGCGAGCGGCTGTATGAATGGCTCTGGCCAGGACGTCGGTCGTCAGTGGAGGCCGCTGAGGAGCATCGACGGTGAAATCACGGACCCACTGTGGTACCTCGCCAGTGCTAGCAGGGTGCTTCTCTTGCAGCGACTGCACCATGGCCTCAGACGGTCGCGCCAACTCTCCTGCTGTAAGGCAAGCCAGTCCACGACTCCACTCTCCCACTTTACACCGAGCTCAGCAGCGTGACAGGCGGATGGCATCCGGGTCCTGGTCAGAGCAAGTGTAGGCGAGTGGACGAACTGCTGGCCGCGCCGCTGCCATGGCAGAGTCGAACAGCTCCCGCCACCTCCCCTCCCAGAACGCCCCCAGCCGCTCTATTATCAGTGCCTTCTGACCTATGCCTGGCTTGGGAGGCAAGGCTAGGATGAGGCGCGGAAACGCCAAGAGCAGGAGGGTAGCGGCTTCATCCCCCGGTCGGTTCTTCAAACGCTTCAAGATGCAGCAGAGCGCGTCCAAGACCCCCGCCCGGGCCCGCTGTGGGATCCGGCGCACTGTCCTCCCTCCAACCGCCTCCACACTGAAAAATGCTTCCCACTCCCATGACGTAACCCCGGCCCACGCCTCGTCCCCAAAGTCCCGCGGCGTCGGTCTCTCCTGCGTGTCGGTCTCCACCAGGGACGGGATCGAGCCAAGTGCCTGCGCGCGCCTCTCCGCCTCAGCCGCCCTGCATACCCTCATGTGGTTCGCAGCGGCCCCTCGCGTAGCGAACGTGTGAAAACACGTGTCACATGGAAAACGAGGGCATGGGGAAGGCGGTATGGGAGGCTCCCCGTCTTCCTCTGGTTCCTCCGCAGTCGCCATGGGAGTATCTAACTCCAAAAGTCGGCTCCACTCCACCAACTGCTGCTCCAGGTCGTCCATCAGCTCCCCCCCTGGCCGCTGCTCTCCCTGGGATCCACCAGTCGCACCTGGCTGCCCACCTGGCCGCTGCGTTCCCTGGGGTGCACCGGTCACCCCCGGCTGCCCCCTTGGCTGCTGCTCTCCCTGGGGTGCTCCGCCACTGTGCCCCGGCTGCCCCACTTGCTGCTGCTCTCTCAGGGATGCTTCGGTCGCCGCCGGCTGCCCCCATGCCTGCTTCTCTCCCTCGGGTGCTTGGGTCACCCTCGGCTGCCCCCCTGACTGCTGCACTCCCTGGGGTGCCCCGGTCACCCCCGGCTGCCCCCCTGGCTGCTGCTCTCCCTCGGGTGCTCGGGTCACCCCCGACTGCCCCCCTGACTGCTGCGCTCCCTGGGGTGCCCCGGTCACCCCCGGCTGCCCCCCTGACTGCTGCGCTCCCTGGGGTGCCCCGGTCACCCCCCGCTGCCCCCATGGCTGCTGCTCTCCCTGGGGTGATCCGGTCAACCCCGGCTGCCCCCCTGCCTGCTGCTCTCTCTGCGGTGCTCCGGTCGCCCCCGGCGGCCCCCTTGCCTGCTGCTCTCCCTGGGGTGCTCGGGTCACCTCCGGCTGCCCCCCTGGCTGCTGCGCTCCCCGAGGTGCTCGGGTCACCCCCGGCTGCCCCCCTGACTGCTGCGCACCCTGGGGTGCCCCGGTCACCCCCGGCTGCCCCCCTGACTGCTGCGCACCCTGGGGTGCCCCGGTCACCCCCGGCTGCCCCCCTGACTGCTGCGCACCCTGGGGTGCCCCGGTCACCCCCGGCTGCCCCCCTGGCTGCTGCTCTCCCCGGGGTGCTCCGGTCGCCCTCCGCTGCCCCCCTGGCTGCTGCTCTCCTTGGGGTGCTCCGGTCACCCTCGGCTGCCCCCATGGCTGCTGCTCTCCCTGCAGCGCTCGGGTCACCCCCGGCTGCTGCTCTCTCTGGGGTGCTCCAGCCGCCCCCAGCTGCCCCCCTGCCTGCTGCTCTCCCTGGGGTGCCCCGGTCACCCCCGGCTGCCCCCCTGCCTGCTGCTCTCCCTGGGGTGCCCCGGTCACCCCCGGCTGCCCCCCTGGCTGCTGCGCTCCCAGGGGTGCTCCGGTCAACCCCGGCTGCTCCCCTGACTGCTTCGCTCCCAGGGGTGCTCCGGTCAACCCCGGCTGCTCCCCTGACTGCTTCGCTCCCAGGGGTGCTCCGGTCAACCCCGGCTGCCCCCCTGACTGCTGCGCTCCCTGGGGTGCTCCGGTCAACCCCGGCTGCCCCCCTGGCTGCTTCGCTCTCTGGGGTGCTCCGGTCACCCCCGGCTGCCCCCCTGGCTGCTGCTCTCCCTGGGGTGCCCGGGTCGCCCCCGGCTGGCCCCCATCCCGCTGCCCTCCCTGTCCTCGCCCCCTTCGGCGCCGTGCCCGCGACCCTTCGGCTTGGCCTGTGCCGCCCGGGCTAGTGACTCCCTGCTGATTCTGCACCTGCAACTCCTGCGACTCACTCGTCGGCAACCCCTGTTGCACGCTTCCAAGCAAGGGCTGGTTCCCCTCATGACACCCTTGCCGCCCTGCCTGCGACTGGGGTTGATTGTCTGTTTGACTCCCGTCCTGCATGCGTACCGGCAGCTCCCCTCGCGCCTCCTCTTGCGGCTCCTCCATCTCCACCTCCAGCTCCTGCAGCTCCTGCTGCCCCCCAGCCTGCAGCTCCTGCTGCTCCCCGACCCCCTGCTCCACCTCCATCTCTGCCGCCAACGCCTGTTGACCTCCGGGCAGCTCTTGCTGTCCCCCTGCCTGCTGCTCTCCCTGGGGTGCTCCGGGCACCCTCAGCTGCCCCCCTGCCTGCTGCTCTCCCTGGGGTGCTCCGAGCACCCCCGGCTGCCCTCCTGCATGCTGCTCTCCCTGGGGTGCTCCGGGCACCCTCAGCTGTCCCCCTGCCTGCTGCTCTCCCTGGGGTGCTCCGGGCACCCCCGGCTGCCCTCCTGCCTGCTGCTCTCCCTGGGGTGCTCCGGGCACCCTCAGCTGCCCTTCTGCCTGCTGCTCTCCCTGGGGTGCTCCGGGCGCCCTCGACTGCCCCCCTGCCTGTTGCTCTCCCTGGGGTGCACCGGGCGCCCCCGGCTGCCCCCCTGCCTGCTGCTCTCCCTGGGGTGCACCGGGCGCCCTCGACTGCCCCCCTGCCTGCCGCTCTCCCTGGGGTGCACCGGGCGCTCCCGGCTGCCCCTCCGCCTGCTGTGCGGCAGCCCCGCTTCCAATCCGCCCTTGCGATTTGCAGGAACGTCGGCTCCCGCCTCGGCCCCGTGCCCGGGTTCTGCTCGCTTGGCTTACAGCATCCGAATTCGCGACCTTCCGCTGACCCTGCGCCGGCAGCTCCCGCCGCCCTTCTGTATGCAGCTCCTGCCGCTCCTCTCGTGGGATTTCCTGGGCTCGTGATAGCTCGGCCATTGCCACGTCTGCAGCTTGCTTCTCCCTCGCCGGCAGCTGGCGTTCTCCCGGCAGCTCCGGCTGCCCTTTCCTTGGATTCTCCCCTCCACTCGGCAGCGTCCGCTGCCCTTCGATGCGCAGCTGCTGCTGCCCTCCGCTCTGCAGCTCCTGCTGCCCCCCGGCATGTGACTCCACCTCCATCTCCGTCACCAACGCCTGCTGCCCCCCAGCCTGCAGCCATTGCTGCTCTCCGCTCTGCGACTGCTGCTGCCCTCCGCTTCGCGGCTCCTGCTGCCCCGCGGCCTGTGGGTCCACCTCCATCGCCGTCGCCAACGCCTGCTGCCCCCCGGCCTGCAGCTCCTGCTGCCCCCCGGCCTGCAGCTCCCGCTGCCCCCCGGCCTGCAGCTCCTGCTGCCCCCCGGCCTGCAGCTCCTGCTGCCCCCCGGCCTGCAGCTCCTGCTGCCCCCCGGCCTGCAGCTCCTGCTGCCCCCCGGCCTGCAGCTCCTGCCGCCCCCCGGCCTGCAGCTCCTGCTGCCCCCCGGCCTGCAGCTCCTGCTGCCCCCCGGCCTGCAGCTCCTGCCGCCCCCCGGCCTGCAGCTCCTGCCGCCCCCCGGCCTGCAGCTCCTGCTGCCCCCCGGCCTGCAGCTCCCGCTGCCCCCCCGGCCTGCAGCTCCTGCTGCCCCCCGGCCTGCAGCTCCTGCTGCCCCCCGGCCTGCAGCTCCTGCTGCCCCTCGGCCTGCAGCTCCTGCTGCCCCCCGGCCTGCAGCTCCTGCTGCCCCCCGGCCTGCAGCTCCTGCTGCCCCTCGGCCTGCAGCTCCTGCTGCCCCCCGACCTGCCGCTCCTGCTGGACCCCGGCCTGCAGCTCCTGCTGCCCCCCAGCCTGTATCCACCGCTGCCCTCCGCTCTGCTTGGGTTGTTGCCCTCCGCTCGGCAGCTGCTGCTGCCCTCCGCTCTGCAGCTCCTGCTGCCCACCGCTTTGCAACCCCTGCTGTCCCATCCCCACCGGCGGCTGCCGGGCCCCCTCCCGTACCCCCTGCTGCTCGCCCACCGGCAGGTCTCGCCAGCCCCCCACTAGCGGCTCCTGCTACCTGTCTCTCCTTGCCGCCCTCCGGCGCTTCCACTCCTGTCGCCGTGCAAGACGTGGCACGACCAGGGGGATTGCAGCGTCGGTCGAGCCCACACTGTGCGGCGTTACCCTCTCGGGTCGGCCGCTTCTGCGAGTGTCATGCTGTTGCTGCAAGCGTCTACGGTGCTCTTCCCAAGCTGCCCTCGCAACCTCCGAAGCCTCCCTTGGAGCTATCGCCACCTCGTCAACCGCGCCCTTGTCACTTATCGCTCCCCCCACCTCTTCGTTGACGACCGCCGGTTCGGAGTCGTCGATCTGGCCAACCTGGGTGTTGGAAGGGTCGTCGAGGGACTGCTCACATGTCAACGCTGAAGTCGGACAGCCCGCTGCGTAACGCGGTCTCTTGGGTGGTTTGCCAAATAGGCATAGAAGGTCTTCGTGGTGGAGGCGACGGATGCGTGGGCTCCGAAGCGCCCCCTCAGCCTCCCCCCGTCTTTTGTGACCAACCAATAGGTGGAGCGACCCACCAGCTGCTACTGTGCTTACCCCCCCTTCGCCCCCAAAGGCCCCCGTCATGTCGCTGTCTAGGCCGTCCCCCACCCAGACCCCGGGGTCCCCGGGGTCCAGGTCCTCCGCCATGGCTCCAAGCTCTGTCCAAGGCTCGTTCGCTTACTCTATGGTTCTCTTATGGCCAGGGATTTCGCTGCTGTGGCACGGGTTTTCCTACTATGGCGTCTATAACGTTGCTATGGCGCGGTCGTCGTTGATAAGGCGTGTTTCGCTACCATGGCGCAGGTTTCGCTGCTATGGCGCGGATTCCGCTGCTATGGCTAGAATCTCGCCGCTACGTCGCGGATGTCGCTGCTGTGTGTGAAGATAAGCAGTAGAAGAAGGCGCCATAGCTAGGAAAGCCCTAGCTAGGCAAGAAACAGTTTAGGCAAAGAAGGGGGTTGCACTAGCAAGAATGAGGATACAAATAGCAAACCCTAGAAGGGTTGTACTCGCTATAGAGCACCCCACTACAGGCTAGAGCATAATATTCTGACACACCCCCATAGCCAAAGTGGGGTGTAATCAGCAGAGCAAGCAAAGCAGAACAAGCTCAGGGTGGATCACAATGTCACCACACATTCTGAGCACAAGTTCAGGAAGCAATAGTTTAAAGTTCACAATTATGAGCAAAGCTAGTGGTAGTCACAACGGGCAAGTGAGGAGGAGGAGGGACAGTGAGAGGAGAGGAGATAGGAGGCGACGGCTGAAGCTGCAGACATTCGGGCAACAGGAGGCACACTGGCACAGCGGCTACCGGAACAGCGCTCCGGACTACTGGAGTAACTGGCCCCGCGGCTAAAAGTAGCGGCAGACGAGCAACGGACCCACGGGCGACTGGCACAGGTGGCTATGACTGGGCTACCGGAGCAACTCCCCGGACTACAGGTGCTGCTGGCGACACGACGGCAACCTCCGTTCAACCTCCCCCAAACAGTACCACCCCCCCTGACACACACCCCCTGCTTCACCCCTAGCTCCACTCCCCCTTCACCCCCCCTTAGTACCACTCCGACGGCTCCAACAGGTCCACCCCCCTTCAGCGGCAGCTGCAGCACAGGGAGACGGAGGAGGAGGAGGAGCAGGGAACGGCACACAGAAGCTGCACCCCCATACCCCCCACCCCCAAACCCTAATCCAGGAGAACGGGCAGAAGGAGGGGTGGGGCGCCTTCAGAAGCACGGGGGACAGCGGGGAGGACAGGGGCAGCGAAGAACGGGCCGCCCACGGGCCTGGCACAGCCTCCCGAACCGCGCGCAGGCGGCCCAAGCCGCGCGCGGGCCTGGCGCAGCCCGTACGGGCCGCGCGCGGGCCTGGCGCAGCCCGTACGGGCCGCGCGCGGGCCTGGCGCAGCCCGTACGGGCCGCGCGCGGGCCTGGCGCAGCCCGTACGGGCCGCGCGCAGGCCTGGCGCAGCCCGTACGGGCCGCGCGCCGGCTGTACGGGCCGCGAGCAGGCCACGACGGGCGACGGGGGGCGACGCGCGGGTCCCCGTCGCCCGTCGTAGCGCCTCCTGGGGGCGACGCGCCGAGTGACGGGGCAGAAACCCGTCGCACGCCTCGGGGCGCACGGCGGGCAGAAAACCGCCGCGCGCCTCGGGGCGCACGGCGGGCAGAAAACCGCCGCGCGCCTCGGGGCGCACGGCGGGCTGAAAAACCCTAATTTCGACGCCGCGCACCACGGGGCGCGCGGCGGACAGGGAGTAGCAGTAGCAGCGGAAGCAGTGAGGTGGGGCCCACAGGCCAGGAGCATATCGCTCTAATACCATGTGAAAGTAAGCAGTCGAAGAAGGCGCCATAGCTAGGAAAGCCCTAGCTAGGCAAGAAACAGTTTAGGCAAAGAAGGGGGTTGCACTAGCAAGAATGAGGATACAAATAGCAAACCCTAGAAGGGTTGTACTCGCAATAGAGCACCCCACTACAGGCTAGAGCATAATATTCTGACACTGTGGCGCGGATATCGCTGCTATGGCGCGGATTTCGCTGCTGTGCCGCGGATTTCTCTGCCGTGGCGCAGATTTCGCTACTGTGGCGCGGATTTCGTTGCTATGGCGTGGATTTCGCTGCAGTGGCGCGGGAGTCGCCGCGGTGGCACGAATTTCGCTGCTCTGGCGCGGATGTCGCTGCGGTGGCACGGATTTCGCAGCTATGGCGCGGATATCGCGGCTAGGGCACGGATTTCGCTGCTGCTACGCGGTTTCGGCGGCCAGTACGTGAAAGGAGCCTGCTTTGGCGCGAATTCTGCTACCTAGCTGCGCGCCAGGCGGCCTAATCGCTGACTGAGCGGCTAAATCGCGGGCCTGGCGGCAAAATCGCGCGCTGGCGGCAAGATCGCGGGCCTGGCGGCTAGATCGCGCGCTGGTGGCGAGATCGCGGGCCTGGCAGCTAGATCACGGGCGCGGCGGCTAGATTGCGCACCACGGCTGCTAGATCGCCCGCTACGGCTGCTAGATCGCTCGCTACGGCTGCTAGATCGCGCGCTACGGCTGCTAAATCGCGCGCTACGGCTGCTAGATCGCGCGGCTGCTAGATCGCGCGACAAGTTGTTTTGATGGTGCATACACTAGAGTGAATACTATGGTCTGGGTGGGAGTGTTGGAGTGAGGATCTTGGATAGGATAGGTCTGCCTTAGAGAGATTTGGTAGCGGAAGTCTTGAGGTAGGAACCTTGTGCATATTAAATGTAAATAATAAGATTTTTTAAAATATAAAATTACACATAATAAATAGATCTAGCTAGCCATGTATTCTTAGGGATACATTGCCTTAGGCCGCATTCTGAAGTTTGCCCACCATCCGAAGTCTTCCCACGTGTCTCGAAATAATGAATTTGAAATCAATTCGCATTTCAATGTTTGCCAACGCGGTGCGACTTCGGTCCAAACGGCCATGGTCGCATTTCTCTGCCTGCACGTCAATGTGCGACGTCATTGATCGTGCCATGATTGGTGGTTTGGGGGGTTGTGTCAGAATGTTGTATTTGTCTAGCCTGCAGTGGGGTACTCTATAGCGAGTACAGCCCAATCTAGGGTTTCCTATATGTACTCAACTGCTTGCTAGTGAACCTCCTCCATTCTTCATTCTTACTTTCTACTGCTAGTTCTGACATGCTATCAGAGCAGGTCGATCCCCTTAGGTCGATCCTGTGGGTGGGCCCACCACCTCACTGCTTCCGCTGCTACTGCTACTCTGTGTGTTGCACGCCCCGTGGCGTGCGACGGATTTTTCATCCCGCCGCGCGCTCGGAGCGTGCGGCGGTTTTCTGCCCGCCGTGCGCCCCGAGGCGCGCGGCGGTTTTCTGCCCGCCGTGCGCCCCGAGGCGCGTGGCGGCTTTCTGCCCCGTCACTCCGCGCGTCGCTCCCGGGAGGCGCTGCGACGGGCGACGGGGACCCGCGCGTCGCCCCCCGTCGCCCGTCGCGGCCTGCGCGACCTGCGTAGGGCCCGCGCGCGGCCCGTACAGCCTGCGCGCGGCCCGTACGGGCTGCGCCAGGCCAGGGCGCGCCTCGGGCCGTCCGCACGCGGTTCGTACGGGCTGCGCCAGGCCCGTGGGCGCCCTGTTTTCTCTGCCCCTGCGCTGCCCGCTGTCCCCCGTGCTTCTGACGGCGCCCCACCCCTGCTGCTGCCCGTTCTCCTGAATTAGGGTTTGGGGGTGGGGGGTATGGGGGTGCAGTTTCTGTGCGTCGTCCCCTACTCCTCCTCCTCCTCCGTCTCCCAGTGCTGCAGCTGCCGCTGAGGGGGGTGGGTGTGTGGGAGCCGAAGGAGTGGTACTAGGGGGGTGACGTGCAAGTGGAGTTAGGAGTGAAGCAGTGGGTGTGTGGGGGGTGAGTGGGACAGTTGGAGGAGGTTGAGCGGAGGCTGCTGTCTTGTCGTCCGCAGCACCTGTAGTCCGGGGCGCACTGTCCTGGTAGCCCAGAGAGTCTGCTGCGCCTGTCGCCCGAGGGTCCGTTGCTCCTGTAGCTCGTCGTAGCCCGTGAGCCAGTTACTCCAGTAGTCCGGGGCGCACTGTCCCGGTAGCCACTGTGCCAGCAGCTCCTGTTGCCCGTGTGTCTGCAGCTTCAGCCGCCGTCTCTCATCTTCTCTCCTCTCACAGTCCCTCCTCCTCCTCACTTGCCCGCTGTGATTACCTCTAGCTTTGCTTCTTATTGTGAACTCCTGCTATACCTGCTCATTGTGCTGATTACACCCCACTTTGGCTATGGGGGTGTGTCAGAATGTTGTATTTGTCTAGCCTGCAGTGGGGTACTCTATAGCGAGTACAGCCCAATCTAGGGTTTCCTATATGTACTCAACTGCTTGCTAGTGAACCTCCTCCTTTCTTCATTCTTACTTTCTACTGCTAGTTCTGACAGGTTGTGCTGTCGGAAAGCCTGGTTACGTGGTAGTTGCTGTCAGAAAGTTTTGACTTGCACGACCGTCGGGCATGGCCATTAGTTGATTGGTTGACGAATTTTATTGCAGCTTCAGCGTTCGATTTAACGGGAGCATTTTATTGGAGGCGAATTGGATTTGACTGTACACCTGTCATGCGATCCGGCCGACCTCTGTCGCCCGCCAAAACAAGGCCTGGTGTCCAAATGGGGTCCCGCTCCACATGGACACCATCAGCATCGGAAAATTTGTGATGGTGGGCAAACTTCGACGGTGTCCCAACTTGAGAATTCGGTCTTATTCCAACTGTTTTACAAGCAGTGACTCTGACCATTGCGTCGAAGTGAAAGGCCCCGCCCTCGCTTGGGCGCAGGCATTCCCTGCGACGACGTGGTGAATTCGACGAAGTGATCGTCGCATTGGATCAGCCCGTCCTCTGAAACCGCGGGTGGTTTTCGAGGCGGTTGTCCTCTGATTCACCAGCCCATCAACGAGCTCTGGTCGACGGGGTGCTGTTCGACGAGCTTGTCTTCTGATCTGCTTCTGGGTCGCGCGATCTCTGACGGACGGGGTGCTTTTCGAGGAGCCCTGTTCTCTGATCGAAGGGCGCTGTTCGGCGAGTTTCATCTCGGCGAACTGGCTGGCCGAATTCGCGCGGCTGCGAAACTCTGCAGGGGCATGCGAAATTCGCTCAGGTGGCTCTTAGCGAAATTCGACATGCGCATCACGTCCTCGACGGTGGACACCTGACGAAACCGTTAGAGCGTTTTCTACATGGCACCTGCGCAATGTCTCTGACGGTGCAACCATCTACCTGCACCTACTCGGCAGGTGCACACCTGCGCAGATATTCACCTGCGAATGCAGCGCTGGCAGACCGCCCTGTTGCAGCGCTGGCATGGCGCCCTTCTGCTACGCTGGCAGGCCGCCCTGTTTCAGCGTTGGGGAACCGCTCTGATGCAGTGCTGGCAATTCGCCTTGCAGAATTCTTGCTAGGGATTGCAATGCCATTCCAGTAATATCACTTGCATGCTCTTCTTTGTACTCTAATTCTCAATTTTCAATGTTCTTTCAATTTCTTTAAAGGAAACTCTTGCCAAATTTCTCAGTGAACACAGCAAGTAGTAAGAACTCTGATAGAACGCTACTAGAGCGCTACGATCACCCATACAACTCCGTGCTCTCCTTCGTAATCCACTCCCGTTGTAGGGTGACTCTCCGCATGGTGCGGTGAGCGTGGAACGACCCCGCGTTAGAGCCTTCAGATTAGCCGACTTCTGTGTTAATTACCTACGTTGTAGTAGGCCAGCAACCGTCTAGACCGCCATGGTTGACCACGAGGAGGTCGCTGCAGGCTTAGAGGATACCCTGCAGGCGCGGTTAGATGACGTCCGGGCACGCAACGCAGTTGGCGAGTACGGCGGAGCGAACTTGGATGTCCTGCTCTTTGGAACCCGCGTGCAGTGGGCGCGCGATCACCCAACGACCCGTACTGAGGCGGATGGTCTGCCCGCCACTCCCCGACCGGCACGCAACGAAGGAGGCGTCTACGACCAGGTCGTCGGTGGTAACCAAGTCGGCAGCGAAGGCAGCACGAGGCTTCGTGGAGTGATTCGGGCCGCCGACGTCGGCGTCGGCGGAATGCAGGCGCGAGTTCAGCGCTCGACGGCAGCGGGAAGTTCGAACGGCAACATCGATGGTCGTCGCCTTTCTCCTCAGCGGAGTGGAGCCAGGCCGACATCGGCGACTCATGCGTTGGCTGGTCGCGACGGAGGCATCGCGCCAGCGTACGGCTACTTCAAATTTTTGCCAGACAACGCTGTACCGAAGCCGCTCGAAGGACGACATGACTTGATCACATGGATTGAGTCAACCGAACCTCAGCTGGAGATCGCCGGATTGAAGAAGTTCGTCGACGGCGATGTGGTGACGCCGGACGGAGACGACTCTGAACTCTGGGCGGAGTTTCGCGCTGCTCATCTTCTGACCTTCATGGTCATTTCGAGGTGCTGTTCGCCGCTGGTGCAAGTCGCGCTGAAGCCGTGCCGACTTCGAGTGGACGCCGGCTACCAAGCGTGGCAGTACATCATGCGCACCTACAAAGCGACTGACGACCTCTTCATCAACCAGCTGGAGAAGAAATTGGCCACCATTCGTATGGGCGAGCAGAATCGGCGACCGAGCGCGACGAATTTTGGCCGACATGCAGATGGCTGGCTTCGAGTACTCGGTGGCGTCGTATATCACACATGTCATCAATGGCCTCCCCTCGAGCTACAATCTGATGCGACGGATGTTGATCATGCCCGGCTCGCGCGAGACTCTGAACGAGGATTCGCTTTCGAGTCACATCATCCAGGATGAGTTCATGCAGGAGTCTGAGCGGTCTTCAGAGCTCCTTCCGCAGGCCAACTACGTTGCTCTGACAAAGCAGGGACGTCAGACGGGGCAGCGTGGGAAGTCGGGCGGAGGAGGAGGCGGTGGCGGAAAGTCGTCGAACACGAAGTCAACGGAGGGCGCCGACCGCGGGAAGTCGGCGAAGGGCAATGATCGCGGTAGTAGTGGTTCGCGTCGAGGAGGACGTCGCTACTACATCTGCGGAGACCCTGACAATCTCTCGTACAACTGCCCTGATCGCGATGAGTCCGACGACGATCAGAGAGGAGGCCGCGGGAAGTCTGACAGCGAGCGTCGTCGTCAAGACCACCAGCCGCGCAAGGAGAAGCCAGCGTCGTCAAAAACGCTGTCGAAATCAGAGGAAGACACCTCGAGCGGCAAGGAAGCCTCTTGTTCGACGGTTGGAGTGGTTGAGCCAACTATTTCGCTGACGCCGGAGGCTGGAGAAGACTTCCAGACGATCGCTGCAGCGGTGCAGGCGAATCCGAGCGTGGTGCTCCTCGACAGCGGCTGCTCTCATCATCTGATGGGAACGCGGGAGGCCTTCGTCGACATGAAGCCAGGAGGTGAAATCCGTCACGTGCGCGGATTCAACGGGGCGCTTCAGAATGTCGAAGGTCGTGGCACAGTTGCTCTGAAAGGGGAAATCGGAAAGCAGATTCTGATCCCGGGCGTGCAGGCGAATCTGCTGTCTGCTGGTCAGCTGAAAGGAAACGGCGTGAAGCTGCAGAACGAGGGTGACGAGATGCTGCTCGTTTCCGCTGCAGGAGATGTGCTCGGTTGAGCACGCTACACTGGCCGAATTCTCTGCACCGACCTCCGCCCCTGCTCCTCAAAATCGACTACATCTGCGACAGAAGCAGTTGCTCTGCGGACGATCGCATCGGCGACGAAGTCCAAGCCGATTAAGTGGCACGCGAGGCTCGCGCATGTCGGCATTGACACGATTATGAGCTCGGCTAAGCATGAAGTTGCCATCGGTCAGGACATTGAGAAATCAACTGGAGCCGATGTGTCGGCGGCAAGTTGGCGCGTCATACCTTTCCGGAGAGGGGATCGGACGCTGCAACCGCGCTCGAAGTCGTGCACATTGACCTCTGCGGCCCCTTTTGCGTGGCCGCCATGGATGGGAGCCTCTATTTTCTCCTCCTCAAGGACCGCAAGACTCGCTTTGTGTGGGTCCGTCCGATCGCGAAAAAGAGCGACGTGCTCGGCGTGTTCGAGAAGTGGCTGAAGGAGGTGGAGCGGCAGACGTCGAAGTCGGTGAAACGGCTACGCTCTGACCGCGGAGAGGAGTTCCTTGGTAGGGCGTTCACCGACCTGGTCGAGGACAAGGGTATCCTTCACAACCTCACCTGCCCCTACACTCCGCAGCAGAATGGCATGGCAGAGCGGGAGATGCGTACGGTCGTCGAAGCTGTGCGGACGATGCTGCTTCACATGGGGGTGAAGCATCACTGGTGGCACCTCGCCCTTCGCCACGCCGTCTGGGTGCGCAACTGCCTCGAACGGGCTTCACTTCCTCCGAGGACGACGCCGTGTGAGCTGCTGTTTGCACAGAAGCCGGACCTTACGCTGGTGCGCGTGTGGGGCTGCATGGTGCAGTTCATGATCCCGTAGCAGCAGCGCGGCGGGACGTTGGCACCGAAGGCACGCTGGGGAATTCACCTCGGTGTTTCGCCGGAGAGCAAGGGATGGGAGGTGCTAGACCTCACCGCCAACCGCATCGTCACAACCGTGGAGGCAATCTTCTATGAGGCGATGTCTCTGAAGGAGTGGAAGGTGGAGCACGGGCCCGCGTCAGAGCGGACGAAGATTTCTCCGCCGACGGGTCCGTCGCCAGCGGCGATTTCGTTGCTCGAATCCGAGGACGATGGTCCTTCTGAAGATCCTTCTCCCTCCATTCCGCCCTCGTCGAAACCTCCTCCTCCTCTTCCCGCCCCCCCCCCATCGCTCGCCCCCGGCCTGCCTAAGTCGGCATCATCGTCGGCCGCCAGTGACGAGGGGAGCATTGGTGCGTCGCCTTCGGCTCCGCCCATCGGCATCTCTGGCGGTCAACGCGATCTGGTCGGCGAGCAAGTCGGCATCGGAGGGAAGTTTCCGCCTACAGGGAAGCCGTCGAACAGGGGACGCGTTTCAGAGAAGCCGCCGACTCGGGAGCGCGTTTTAGAGGAGCATGTTTTAGAGGAGCCGCTGACAGGGGAGCCGTCGAACGGGGAGCGCGTTTCAGAGGAGCGTGTGTCAGAGGAGCCATCAAACGAGGAGTTCGCTTCAGGGGAGCAGTTCGACGATGGCACATCGAGCGATGTTGTTGAAGTCATCGGCGGCGATGAAGGGGAGCTGTCGACCGGGGATCAGTCCAGCGACAGCGACGTGGTGGAAGTCTCTGCCGACAAGCCCGCAATTCGACGTTCCACCTGCTCTAACTTTGGCAAGCCTCGCGAGAAGCTGAGTTACCATGCTTGCATGCCGCCGACCTCTTACAGCACTCTGCTCGACGATACGCAGTTCGACGTCAACGTTCCAGAGCTCGACCCTGATATGCACGCCGACCCGGAGCATCGCTGGGACATCGCTAACATGACAGTGAAGGAGGCGTTAGCGAGTTGGAAGGGCAAGGCGGTGAAAGCGGCGATGGACGAGGAGATTCGAAGTCTCATCACCAACGGCACATAGGAGCTGGTGGAGCGCCCGCGCGGCGTCAATGTCATGAAGAACCACTGGGTTCTGACGACGAAGTATCACGTCGACGACACGGTCGCCCGCGAAAAAGCCCGCCTGGTGGTGAAGGGCTTTACGCAGGTCTACGGAGCTGATTACGAAGAGACGTATGCACCGGTCGGAAGCTACGTCACGGTGCGAATTTTTCTCAGCATTGTCGCTGTTCTCGACCTGCACCTCATGCAGCTAGACATGAAAATGCTTTTCTGCAGAGCAAGCTCGACCGCGTGCTCTACATGGACCAGCCGGCTTACTACAACGACGGAACCGGACGCGTCTGCAAGCTGCTGAAGAGCCTGTACGGGCTGAAGCAGAGCCCTCTGCTGTGGTACTCTGCGCTCGACTCTGTGCTGACTGGTGCTGGTTGGAGCAAGAGCCAGGTCGACGAGGCTCTCTATTTCAGAGTTGGCGACGACGGAGTGGCGTGCTGGGTGCTCGTCTACGTCGACGACGTGCTCGCCGCTAGCAGCAGCATCGCGATGCTGAAGGAGCTGAAGGAGCTGTTGGAGGCTGCCTTTGAGCTGCGTGTGATCATCCCGGTCAAGAAGTACTTGGGGCTCGAAATCGTGCGCAACCGTCCGGCGCGGAAGCTGTGGCTGCACCAGCAGTCCTACGTCGACAAGCTGCGTAGGCGCTTCATCGACGAGGAGCAGACTGGTCGGCGTCCGAAGACGCCTGTTTCCGTCGACGCTTACGCGGAGCTGACTTTCGACGACGCAGCTTGCCAACGCAGCTGACTGGTACGGATATTCGAGTACACCGTGATGCTATTCAGGCTTACCAACGCATCGGCTACCTTTTCAGATGACCATGAACGAGGCGTTTAGGCCACTTTTAGATAAATGCGTGATAGTTTACCTCGACGACATCTTGGTCTACAGTCGCGAAAAGCAGCTGCACTTGACAGATCTGGACGCAGTGTTTAAAGTTTTAGACAAGCACAGAGTACTGACCAAGGGTTCCAAGTGCAAAAAATTCAAAGACAGGTTAGAGTTTCTATGGCACGTTTTTCGGAGGTTAGAGTTGAGATCGACAAAGAAAAATTAGACACAGTGAAAGCGTGACACCCCTCGACAAATATTACAGAGCTGCGGAGACTTTTGGGGTTCGATAATTATCTGCGCCGGTTCGTTATGGCACGGTTGACTGCCCCGCTAACAGATTTGCTACGGAAGCGGGTCACTTTTACGTGGAGGGAGAAAGAGCATGCTGCCTTCTCTGCCCTGAAAAATGTTCTCTGTTCACCGCCCGTACTACGCATCGCCGACCCACACCACCCATTCGAATTAGTTACAGTTGTAAGAGACATCGCCATTGGAGCCATACTGCAACAGGATTTCGGCAACGGCCTACAGCCCATCGCATACGAGTCATGAAAACTGCATCCTCCCAAGAAAAATTACTCGATCCACGACCGCGAAATGCTTGCGATCGTGCATGCGTTGAAGGTCTGGCGCCGTTACTTCACCGGCGCAGATGTGACAGTACGAACAGACCACAAATCACTCAACCCACGACAGGTTCGCTGGTCCTCGACTCCAACTTCCACTACACGGTCACCTACAAAAAGGGAACATCGAATATCACAGACGCACTGACCGCCCAACAGCCCACTTACACGCCATACTACTCGCCCAAACCAGCCCACTGCTTATAGGACTATTTACCCATGGCCAGACACACCCATTCTTCATCGAATGAAATTCGCAGCAGTTCGCAGCAGCAAAAGGGGTTTATTACGTAAAAGCCAGCACCGATCGCATCTGGATACCAGGCTACACACTACTACAGGAACTACTGCTACATGAGGCACATGACGGAGTTACTTCATGATATTTCAGAGTACACGGCATCCGGCGAGGCCGATGATTCAAAGGAGTCGCTCGTGTTAGTGGCCGGCAACGGGAACAAAACTCCAAGCGACGCGTGGTTCCTCGATACCGGCGCAACGCAACACATGACGCACTCGGCGTCGCTCCTCAACAACATTGGCGCTCCGGGAGACGTCACGAGCATCGTGTTCGGAAACAACGAATCGCTACCGGTGGTCGGAGTTGGGAGTACGCGCCTCATCGTCGATAGCGGTCCGGTGGACGTGACGAACGTGTTTCACGTCCCGGGGGTGAAGGTGAACCTTCTATCCGTCCCGCAACTTGCGAAGAAGGGAGTGATCGCCACGATCGACGGTGCGAAAATGAACCTCTTTTGGAAGGGGGAGCAATTCGCGCAAGGTGTTCTCAACGGAGATATCTACCAACTCAAGACGTACCCGAGAGCGGCTTCATCCAACGTGGCGCAAGGCTCCAAGGCGACTCTCAAGGCGTGGCATAATCGGCTTGCGCACGCCAACTACGACTCGGTCAAGGAGTTGGCCAACAAAGGACTTGCGAAGGGAGTCGACGTGATCGCCGGCGACGACGAGAAGGGCGTGTGCGCGGCGTGTGTCGAAGGAAAAATGGCTCGCAAGCCATTCGGTAGCCGAACGTCACCCCTCGCTAAGGACCCGCTTGCACTTGTTCACATGGACGTGTGTGGACCGATGCGGCATGCATCAAAGGGAGGAGCGCGGTTCCTCTTAGTGATGCTCGACGACGCGACGCGGATGTGTTGGACCCGACTTTTGAAGGCTAAGGGAGATGCGGTCAAGGCGATTCAAGAGTGGGCGCTCGAAGTTTGCGACGATGACAAGAAGCGGATCAAGTGTATTCGCACCGATGGTGGTGGCGAATTCGTGAATGCGGAGCTCGAGAAATGGATGAAGTGCAAGGGCATTAAGCACGACGTCACAACACCCTACACACCCCAACAAAATGGAGCGGCGGAGCGGCTTAATCGCACGTTGGTGGAAGCCGTTCGTTCTCTTCTTCAACACTCCAAGCTTGGGAAAGAGTGGTGGGGCGAGGCGAGTTCGCTAGCGGCGTGGATTCGCAACCGTTTGCCGACGAAGGTGCTCCCGGGAATGACTCCGTTCGAAGCATGGACCGGAACGAAGCCGAACCTATCCCGCCTTCGCACCTTTGGGTGCCTTTGCTACTACCATGTACCGGATCCCCTTCGCCACAAGTTGCAACCGAAGGCTCGTGCGGCGATCTACTTGGGAATTGCGGCGAACGAGCGTGCGTGGCGAGTGTGGGACTTGGGCGACAAGTGCGTCGTCACGTCTCGGGACGTGGTCTTCGATGAAGACAAGTTCCCGTCGAAGGAGAAACCCACTCAACAACTCACCTTCATCCTTCCGCCACGAGAGGAGGTTGAAGAGAGTGAGACTCCACCTCAAGTGGAGAAGGAAGCCGATGGAGGGGGAGCGAACAACGAGGAGAGCATTGATGATGTCGTGGAGGTGTCACCAATCGAGGCGGCAACTACCTCCACACCTTCCTCCCTACCATTGGCCTTGACCCGCGAGCGTCGTGAGGTTCGTCCTCCCTCCAAGTACAACGACTACGCTACGGTAGCCGTTGGGGAGACGGATAAGGAGGGCGCGGCATTTTGCTTCGCAACCAAGGGTGATGATGAACACGCGAAATCTCTCATGGAACCACCCCCTAAAGATTCATCCCGTGCATGCTATGAGCATGTTGGTTTGCACACCTAGTGGGTTGGGTGCAAGGGGGAGTGTTGGAGATTACGTGTGTTGGAAGCAAGGTGATGGTGGGGCGTTTGTATGCCCCCAACCCACCGAATGTGTGACTTGTGCTCACCTTCGAGTGAGTTGCAGGTTTGCGTGGGGTTGAGGATTGACTTCGGAAGACCCATTCGATTCGGTGCCACATGGCAGCACCAGGAACATTCGAGACCCAAGGAGAATTCGGATCGGTGAAATTCGAGAGTCGAATTTCACCCTTTCGATGTTACTCGAACATTCGCGAGTGTAGCGGTTCGAGGTTACTTGTGCGATTCGATCTTGTTTGCATGCTATAAATCTGTTTTCTTTGTATTGCATGCCATCATAGTGAAACTCAGAGTTCTTTGTACAAGGTACATTCGAACACAAATTCCAGAGAGCTTCTTTACTTGCATTCAAGAGCACCACCTAGCACGTGAACGCCTATATCTCGGAGAATACTTAGGCGATCGACGTGTTTGACGGCTCGTTGGAAAGTTAAGACAGAGCTCTATCGTTTAAAACAACTCCCAGTTCCTGCAAAGTAGAGGAGAGTCCTCTACAACACTGGCAGGTCGAGTCGCTGCTCGTCCCGGCTTCCGCTGCCACCTCTTCCTCCCCCTCTTCCTCGCCCTCCTCGCCCTCCCGCCCTTCTTCCCCCACTTCCTCCGCCCCCTCCCCCCCAATTGGTACCTTCGGGTCGTCCCCGCAATCGCCGCTCTCCGAAGTTTGCGGCGGCCCGGGTGATCGCGATTGGTCTGCGGATCTCGCTGGAGATTTTGCCGCGAGCACCAGCAGCGGTTACCGCGTGGCGTCGCGGCTGGTGCTGCATCAGTTCGTGCTGCCGCCCATCGCGCCGCCGAACATTTTCAAGCGCTGCCTGCGCGCCCTGCTCCGCGAGTCGACGCGCGATGTGCTGGCAATATTCCAGGAGGAGGCCGCGCGTATCCGCCGCAACAAGGGGAAGGAAGACGCGGAGGAGAAAGGGAAGGCCGGGAAGAGCTCGAAGCTGGGTGCAATGTTTCTGCACAAGGAGGCGCTTGGGGGGAAGAAAAGTGTGTTCGGCGCGGGGAAGGGGGTTTTCGGGTTGAAGGGACGGGCGCAGCGGAAGGCGGCGTGAGGGACCGGTGGGCTCATCTGACGTTTCTGCATTACAGCACAACAGAGTACAGTACAGTACAGTCTCAGTACGGTGCGGTACGGTTCCTTCCGATGCAGTGCAGTGCAACTTAGTATGTTACTGTAGCCCAGTACGACGGAGTGGGACGCAGCCCACTAAGTGTTTAGGGGTATTGTTGCACTGCGGTGCATGGGACTATTGAGGTACACATGCGAGAAGTTCCGGCAGTGAAGAAGGCGTGGCTCTTATGGATGGTGCTGACAGCAGCAGTTGTCAATGATGGGCGGAGTATGGAGCAGCTGTAGCGAATGCTCTGTTGTCCCCTGGTGTTGTCAGCACCATGCTTTCGAGCAGAGAGTCTGCAACGGTGGGACATATAGGGTTGAACAGGCTCAGCTATATTTTATCCGTTCCTTTTCCATATTTGTGTTTTTTTTCATTATTACATTAGGATTCTCTACTATCCTCCGTGACTCCACCAAAATCGACTTCAGCAGATCAATAGAATGCACAAACTATGGAAGATCTAAATTGTGACTGAACTTCAATCTCCCCCATTCACCAACGCCCATTTGTCGCGTCGCGAGAGAGTTCACCTATGTTTTTCCTGGCAGATGGAGGAGTTCTTTACGACTGGACGGGGTAGTGACGCACACCCTCTTGCGAGATCCTGTCTGGTGTTGGTCTGGCCAAGGAGACTCGAAGGGGGCATCGCGTCACACACACACCAAACCTCCGACCAGACTTGAGCTTGTCGTGTTCGTTTCTAGGTATGGAAGCTCACAACTCCACCACTCCATACCCGCCCAGACCATTCAAAAACACCCTTTTAGCACCTCAAACCACACAGCACAGCCCTATTTCATTTCTCTCCCCAACCGACTTCAGTACAGCAATATGGACCGTTCGATTTTCACCCAGATTGAATCGTCTTCGTCCGCAAAAGGGAACCCACCACGCCACCTCACACCGGGAAATCTCGTGCTGTCCGTCGATTGGCTGTGAGGTCCAGTTCTCTGCTGGGATGGGTACGCAAGTCGCGGTACACGCGTTTCAACTCCGTCCAGGCGCGCACCGCACGGGAGCATCTTGGCTCGCAATCACAACCAGGTGCCCAGTGCCCGGTGCCCCTTCCCATATAGCGCCACGTCACGCGATTTCACTAGACCTGAGTCGAGAGCTCCCAGCCATCCATCTTGCGACGGACCGTCCGTAGCGCCAATCCCAGCTTCTCGTACGATCTTCGCGCATCCAAGCCTACGTCCAAGCGTCGCCGCCGAACTAGGCCAGAACGAACCAGGGTCTACTAGTCGGTCACCAGTCACAAAGTTTTGACATTTTGCTTGTTTGTTCTCAAGAAGATCGCACCATGCGGCACCGCGTAGCGTTTCATCAGATGGCCTCTAGCGTCGCTCGCGACGCGAGCCTTAGGTCCTCCCGGTGCGCGGTGCGTCCAACTAGGGAAACGCCAGCCTCCTTCATTGCAGCCCAAGTTCCCTGTCGCTTGTTCCCGTCTGCGCTGGCCCGTACGTATAAATTCCAGCTTATTGCGCGAACGAGTCAGATCAGTAGAGCCAGCAGACGAAATCGAGTACGTACGAATACGCAGCGCAGTTTCGCCCACTAAACAACTTTCTTCAAGCGGTGCTTTTCACTAACATTGCGGTCATCAAACCCATTCAGAGCTGCTCGTTTATCCGTCTGCCATGTCACCCGCTATCAACGCCACGACAGCCGCCATGAACGCCACGTCAGCCACTATCCAAACCGCGTCGGAGCCCTGGGAGGAGGCGATTAGCTCGCAGCTCGCGGCGTGGTTCGACGACTCGCACTGGACGGACGAGCCGCCTTCCATGAAAGTTACCGTTGGGGACCACGGCCGCGGCCAGCTAGACGGAGTCGCGACGGTCGCTCTTCCCCCAGACACGGTTTTCTCGATCCTCTGCGACCCGCACAACCGCCGCGTGTTCACGTTCATAAAGTCAGTCAAGAACGAGCGCGTCGTGAGTGACTCTAACGGGGTGAGAGTGGTCGAGCTGGACATAGTGTTCACGCTCAAGGTGCCCTTCTTTACAGGCACGTTCGACGCGCACCTGCGCAACGTGCATGTCCGCCCCAACCGCAGGGTCACCTTCTGCCTGTCGCGCCCCGGCTTCATGCGTAAATTCGAAGGCTACTGGCAGGTCGAGCCGCTCCTCGTTCCCGCTTCTGCCACTTACGCCACCTCCCCCTCTTCCGCCGCTTCCGCCGCTTCCGCCGCTTCCGCTGCTTCCGCCGCGCCATCCGCCAGCGATGTGCCGTCATTTCTCTCAGCAGAGGGTGACCCTGAGTCGGAGTCGTTCCCCTCCGTTTCCTTCACTCCTCAATCGCCGCTCTCAGATGTCATGTTTCTGGGCAGCTCATGCGACAGCGATTCCGAGTTCGGTTCGGACCTAAATTCGTCTGGCAGCGATTCGTCCAACAGTGCCAGCAGCAGCCCGGACCGCTTCCCTGCCCGCGTGATACCAGACCCCACCACCACCACAAGCGTCGGCAGCTTGTGCGGCAGCGGTGGTGGGTTAGGCGGAGACGACACGCGCGGGTCAGGCAGGTTAGGCGAGGACAGCGGGTTAGGCGCGGACGGCGGGTTAGGCGGGGACGGCGGGTTAGGCGGAGATGCTGGCATGCGCGTGGCGTCGCGCCTGGTGCTGCATCAGGTCGTGGAGCCATCGCTAGCGCCACCCCCGATGTTCAGACGCTGCGTTCACGTGCTGCTCAAGGCAGCGACACGCGATGTGCTTGTCGTTTTCCAGTACGAAGCCGCACGCATTCGGAACAGCAAGGGGAAATTCCCCTGGAGAAATGGGGCGGAAGCGGGCGCGGAGGAAGGGGAGGAGGAGGGGAAAGGAAAGGCGGGGAAGAGCTCGAAGCTGGGAGCGATGTTTTTGCACAAGGAGGCGCTTGGGGGGAAGAACAGTGTGTTTGGCGTGGGGAAGGGGGGGTTTGGGTTGAAGAAACCGGCGCAGCGGAAGGCGTGAAGCCGCGGGTGAGGCTGACAGTGACACATCGCCTTATCGATACAGTGCAGTATTTATACAGTGCAGCAGAGCAGGGTACTAGGAGATAGACAGCTACATAGTTTCTACGGCCCTCATGCATTGTGCTGACAGCAGCAACAGCAGCAGCAGCAGCAGCAGGAGCAGCAACGGAAGCAGCAGAGCCTGTACAATCCTTAGGGTACATGTGCAGATGGCCATCATGTGACCTCAGGATCACACGAGGCTTGAGAGCAGTGATTTGGATGGGAAGGGAGTGACGCCTGCTGCTGTCAGCACCATGCATTTGAGCCTTTATTGGGTTTAGCTGAAGAATGGAGCAGCTAGAACCCACAAGGGCACCATGCCTTTTGTAATTGCTAGAAAGCGAGTGCTGTTAAAGCCCGAGTCTAGAATGGCGAGGGTTCAAGTTCAAGCCCCCTCTCCTCCTTTCCATCTCAGCCCTTCTCCTCCTTTCCCTCTCAGCCCCTCTTCCCTTTCCCTCTCAGCCCCTCTCCTCCTTTCCCTCTCAGCCCCTCCTTTCCCTCTCAGTCCCTCTCCTCCTTTCCCTCTCAGCTCCTATCCTCCTTTCCCTCTCAGCCCCTCTCCTCCTTTCCCTCTCAGCCCCTCTCCTCCTTTCCCTCTCAGCCCCTCTTCCCTTTCCCTCTCAGCCCCTCTCCTCCTTTCCCTCTCAGCTCCTCTCCACTTTTCCCTCTTCTCACGCTGCTTCCCCGCTTCGTCCCCCACTCCCCTTGTCATTCCTTCCGTTTCCCCCATGCCCATTTCCCTCCATTTACCCCATTGTCTTACTCACTGTTTCATCCGTGCCCGAATCTTCCCTTCCCGTCACCATGCTTACCCTCCCATCCTCCCTCTCTGTTGTCCTTGCTTCTGCTGCATCCCTACCCTCTTCAATTTGACACCCTACACCCTTTCCTCCTCTGTCCTCCCTCTCCTCACTGCTTTTCTCCTCCCATCCCTCTCCCTCTCTCCTTCCGTCTCTCTCCGACGCATATCGCCCATCCGCATGCTTTCCAGGAATCCCCACATTCCGCCCAATGTCCGACGTCCATCCTCACATTCCTCTTCGCCTCCCTCATCCCATCCCTCACCACTTCCCTCCCTCCTCCAATCCCTCTCCATTTCCCTCCCTCCTCTCATGCCGTCAAACACTCATTCCATCACATACTTATTCTGTCAAACATTCGTATGCCCTGTTTCTCCCTCTGTTTCCCCTTGTCCTTCCCTCCGTTTCCCCCTTTTCCCTCCCTCCCTTCCCCCTTGTCCTTCCCTCCGTTTCCCCCTTTTCCCTCCCTCCCTTCCCCTTGTCCTTCCCTCCGTTTCCCCCTTGTCCCTCCCTCCCTCCCCCCTTGTCCTTCCCTCTGCCCTCCACCCCTTCCCTCCCTCCCTCCCTCCCTCCTCCCGTGCCTCCCCGCCCGTCTCCGCCTCACAGCTCCGTCTTCTCTCGATTCCCATCCCTCCTTTCTCCGCCTACGTCCTCCCATCACTCACTCACTCGCTAAATTCATTTGCCGCTCGACACCTCGTCGCCCACGCGCTGCTCCCACTGCGCCCCACGCTGCTTCCCCACATTCCCTCCCACTCCCCTGTCCTTTCGCTTCTCACATGCCCATTTCCCCGGGCCCGCTGCCCTCGCTCGCCTCACTCCTCTCCTCCTCGCCTCTGCTCCACCCTTATTCCCACACCACCACTCCCCTTCCCTCCCTTCAAATGTCCTCCCTTCTCACTCCAAGGTCTTCTCAAGTCGCTTCCCGAATTGCGACTCACAAAATGCATATGCAAGCACCACCACGCCCTTTCGCAGATATGAACCGGAAGAGAGATGCCGGTAATGGGCACAAGATGGATGAGGCAAGGATTTGTAGGAATAATTGACTTGACACTATCTCCTTTTTTTTTTTTAATGTCCCTGGTTTCAAATCGTATTGAAATGTGGAAATCCTCTGTAATTAGCATTACTGATGCTCATTCAACCACACAAATTACGGTGTGTGAAAATTTTCTCCACTTTAGGATTGCTATCACGTCAGTCTTATATTCTTATCGCACCAGCCTTATATGCGGAAATAATTTTGTCAATCACACATTCGACTTTCAGGTGTGATCTCTCGGACCCTCGATGTTCTCGCCTTGTGGCACTTTTGTCCTTTGTGCAGCCTTCAAGTTTCTTGAACTCGAAAGTGTCCAACAATACACAGGGTCGTATTCGCCGCTCGTCACCTTTCGCCATCCTGGTTTAGCGAATTGAACTCTCGCCACCCTTCGTAAACCACTTTCAACTTCAGTATTTATGAAACATTGCCATTCTAGACTCGGGCTTTAATATTGAGAGAATTGCAATTCAATGTACAGAAGCAGCTGGACTCCAATGCTGAGTCTTGTGAAGAACGTGCAGGAATACAATACGGTAGCTTATAGCATTACGGAACACAGGCATGATTCCACCGTAATGACCCACAATCGCAAGGGCACCCAAATACAGTACACTGGAGATCTTGCACTGCACATTCTGGATCACTAATTCCCTTATTTTGTTGTGATACATTAACCGATAAGCAGCATGTGTGCAGTAGTGACGAGGAGCGTGATGCGTGAAGCAGTGACGCTCGCTCCACGAGAGCTCCATCCCTTCCAAGGAAAGCGGACTACATTCATGTAGCTGCTTCATTTATCCCGAGACATAACGCAACAACAGGACTGGTGTGGTGGTGGTGCATGTAGCAGTGACTACATTGCATCCAAAAGTGTGAGGTGAGGCGGAATGCTTTCCCCCTTGACTGCATGAAAGAGCAGGCTTCATTTCCGGTCCGGAGGCAGTAAGTATACAACGCGGAGCGTGGTGCAGGCAGCAGCAACTGCAGCTAAGAGTGTGGGCAGGAGTTTGCCCGTCGAGCAGGCTCATTTCCGAAGCCAGTAGATGATGAGAAACGTGGTGCAGGCAGCAATGACTGCCCCAAGGATGAGAGTGTCTCGCGACTTCTTTCGCCGAATGGCCCCTGCAGGTATGGAGTGGGGAGCGGTGGGGGGGGGAGGGGGGGGGGGGGGGGGGGGGGGGGCGGGGGGGGGGGGGGGAGGGAGGAAGGGGAGGAATGAAGATGGCACAGCCACGGGACTGCCCCGAGGATGAGGGTATCGCGCGACTTCTTTCGCCGAATGGCCCCTACAGGTATGGGCGGGGGGTGACGTGTGGATTGGGGGCGGGCGGATGGGAGAGAGGGAGGCGGCCGGAGAGAAGGGAGAGGAGAACGGGAAGGAATGAGGGATTTAAGTGCCACAGGACTTGAATGCCCGGGAAATAAGAGCATCGCGCGACTCCTTTTGCCGAATGGCCCCTGCAGGTATGGGCGGAAAGCGGGGGGGGGAAGGGAGAGAGAGGGGGGAGGAGGGAGGAGAGAGGAGGGAGGACGGAGGAGGGAGGATGGAGGAGAGAGGAGGGAGGATGGAGGAGAGATGAGGGAGGAGGGAGGAGAGAGGAGGGAGGAGGGTAAAAAAAGGGGGAGTGGGAAGGAAAGAGGATGACCGTGGCAGAGGAATAGGTGATTTTCATGCAGCGGGGCGGGAATACGAGTGTTGCGAGACTTCTTTTGGTGAATGTACACATGCACACACATGCGCACACACATGCGCACACACATGCGCACACACATGCGCACACACATGCGCACACACATGCGCACACACATGCGCACACACATGCGCACACACGTGCGCGCACACATGCGCACACACGTGCGCGCACACATGCGCACACACATGCGCACACACGTGCGCGCACACACATAAATGACATACCCAGCACGCTTCTAGGAAAAGGAAAGCGACCGGAGAGCAGCTTGATGCGGCCCTGAATGCTCGCAAGCACCTCACGCGCACCAATACAAAGTACCCAGCACCACTAAGAGCGCGCACTGATACAACATACCCAGCACGCTTCTGAGCAGAGGGAAGCGATCTGATAGCAGCTTGATGCGGCCCTGAATGCTCGCGAAAAGCGATCGCTGCGACACCAGAGCCGCCTTGGTGCTCGCTGCGTGTGAGATGAGCTCGTCCATCTGAAGGGTGCGGTGGGGTGAGGTGGGGTGCGGTGGGGTGCAGTGGGGTGGGGTGCGGTGGGGTGGAAGTGTATAACATCTTAGCTGGCAAGCGCCAGAGCTGCCTTGGTGCTCGCTACGTGTGAGATGAGCTCGTCCATCTGAGGGGTGGAGTGCGGCGCGGTGGGGTGGGGTGGGGGCAGGAATGGGGAGAGGAACGGGGATTGAGGCACGGGAATCAGGGCATCCATTTCTGCTGGGTGAGGGGCAGGAATCGGGGGCACAGGAATGGGGGGCACAGGAATGGGGGGCACAGAAATAGGGGGCACAGGAATGGGGAGCACAGGAATGTGGGGCACAGGAATGTGGGGCACAGGAATGGGGGGCACTTTTATGGGGCCAGTTATGGGGACATGAACTGGGGCGGAAACGCAGGCGGGAATTAGGACATCTCGGGAAGTTGAGATGAGAAGGAGGTGAGGCGTCTTGAATGGTTGTGGGGCAGGAGCAAGGAAAGGACGCAGCAGGAGAGTGATGGGACGCAGCAGGAGAGTGATGGGACGCAGCAGGAGAGTGATGGGACACAGCAGGAGAGTGATGGGACACAGCAGGAGAGTGATGGGACGCAGCAGGAGAGTGATGGGACGCAGCAGGAGAGTGATGGGACACAGCAGGAGAGTGATGGGACACAGCAGGAGAGTGATGGGACACAGCAGGAGAGTGATGGGACACAGCAGGAGAGTGATGGGACGCAGCAAGAGAGTGATGGGACACAGCAGGAGAGTGATGGGACACAGCAGGAGAGTGATGGGACACAGCAGGAGAGTGATGGGACGCAGCAGGAGAGTGATGGGACACAGCAGGAGAGTGATGGGACGCAGCAGGAGAGTGATGGGACGCAGCAGGAGAGTGAGGGGACGCAGCAGGAGAGTGAGGGGACGCAGCAGGAGAGTGAGGGGACGCAGCAGGAGAGTGATGGGACACAGCAGGAGAGTGATGGGACGCAGCAGGAGAGTGATGGGACGCAGCAGGAAAGTGATGGGACGCAGCAGGAGAGTGATGTGACACAGCAGGAGAGTGATGGGACGCAGCAGGAGAGTGATGGGACACAGCAGGAGAGTGATGGGACGCAGCAGGAGAGTGATGGGACGCAGCAGGAGAGTGAGGGGACGCAGCAGGAGAGTGATGGGACACAGCAGGAGAGTGATGGGACACAGCAGGAGAGTGATGGGACGCAGCAGGAGAGTGATGGGACGCAGCAGGAGAGTGATGGGACGCAGCAGGAGAGTGATGGGACGCAGCAGGAGAGTGATGGGACGCAGCAGGAGAGTGAGGGGACGCAGCAGGAGAGTGATGGGACGCAGCAGGAGAGTGATGGGACACAGCAGGAGAGTGATGGGACACAGCAGGAGAGTGATGGGACACAGCAGGAGAGTGATGGGACGCAGCAGGAGAGTGATGGGACGCAGCAGGAGAGTGAGGGGACGCAGCAGGAGAGTGATGGGACGCAGCAGGAGAGTGATGGGACACAGAAGGAGAGTGATGGGACACAGCAGGAGAGTGATGGGACACAGCAGGAGAGTGATGGGACACAGCAGGAGAGTGATGGGACGCAGCAGGAGAGTGATGGGACACAGCAGGAGAGTGATGGGACACAGCAGGAGAGTGATGGGACACAGCAGGACAGTGATGGGACGCAGCAGGAGAGTGATGGGACGCAGCAGGAGAGTGAGGGGACGCAGCAGGAGAGTGAGGGGACGCAGCAGGAGAGTGAGGGGACGCAGCAGGAGAGTGATGGGACGCAGCAGGAGAGTGATGGGACACAGCAGGAGAGTGATGGGACGCAGCAGGAGAGTGATGGGACGCAGCAGGAGAGTGATGGGACGCAGCAGGAGAGTGATGGGACGCAGCAGGAGAGTGAGGGGACGCAGCAGGAGAGTGATGGGACGCAGCAGGAGAGTGATGGGACACAGCAGGAGAGTGATGGGACACAGCAGGAGAGTGATGGGACACAGCAGGAGAGTGATGGGACACAGCAGGAGAGTGATGGGACGCAGCAGGAGAGTGATGGGACGCAGCAGGAGAGTGAGGGGACGCAGCAGGAGAGTGATGGGACGCAGCAGGAGAGTGATGGGACACAGCAGGAGAGTGATGGGACACAGCAGGAGAGTGATGGGACACAGCAGGAGAGTGATGGGACACAGCAGGAGAGTGATGGGACGCAGCAGGAGAGTGATGGGACGCAGCAGGAGAGTGAGGGGACGCAGCAGGAGAGTGATGGGACGCAGCAGGAGAGTGATGGGACACAGCAGGAGAGTGATGGGACACAGCAGGAGAGTGATGGGACACAGCAGGAGAGTGATGGGACACAGCAGGAGAGTGATGGGACGCAGCAGGAGAGTGATGGGACACAGCAGGAGAGTGATGGGACACAGCAGGAGAGTGATGGGACACAGCAGGAGAGTGATGGGACGCAGCAGGAGAGTGATGGGACGCAGCAGGAGAGTGATGGGACGCAGCAGGAGAGTGAGGGGACGCAGCAGGAGAGTGAGGGGACGCAGCAGGAGAGTGAGGGGACGCAGCAGGAGAGTGATGGGACACAGCAGGAGAGTGATGGGACGCAGCAGGAGAGTGATGGGACGCAGCAGGAGAGTGATGGGACGCAGCAGGAGAGTGAGGGGACGCAGCAGGAGAGTGATGGGACGCAGCAGGAGAGTGATGGGACACAGCAGGAGAGTGATGGGACACAGCAGGAGAGTGATGGGACACAGCAGGAGAGTGATGGGACACAGCAGGAGAGTGATGGGACGCAGCAGGAGAGTGATGGGACGCAGCAGGAGAGTGATGGGACGCAGCAGGAGAGTGAGGGGACGCAGCAGGAGAGTGATGGGACGCAGCAGGAGAGTGATGGGACACAGCAGGAGAGTGATGGGACACAGCAGGAGAGTGATGGGACACAGCAGGAGAGTGATGGGACACAGCAGGAGAGTGATGGGACGCAGCAGGAGAGTGATGGGACACAGCAGGAGAGTGATGGGACGCAGCAGGAGAGTGATGGGACACAGCAGGAGAGTGATGGGACGCAGCAGGAGAGTGATGGGACACAGCAGGAGAGTGATGGGACACAGCAGGAGAGTGATGGGACACAGCAGGAGAGTGATGGGACGCAGCAAGAGAGTGATGGGACACAGCAGGAGAGTGATGGGACACAGCAGGAGAGTGATGGGACACAGCAGGAGAGTGATGGGACGCAGCAGGAGAGTGATGGGACGCAGCAGGAGAGTGATGGGACGCAGCAGGAGAGTGATGGGACGCCAAAAGAGAACGCCGTGGGAGTGCAAGCTGTGGTGTTGTGATTGTTATTTCACCCGAGCAATGCTATGGATGCTTGAGCAATGCTATGACTGCTTGAGCAATGCTATGAGTGCTTGCGCAATGCTATGACTGCTTGCGCAATGCTATGACTGCTTGAGCAATGCTATGACTGCTTGAGCAATGCTATGACTGCTTGCGCAATGCTATGACTGCTTGCGCAATGTTTCACGTGCATGCGCAATGCTATGACTGCTTGCGCAATGCTATGACTGCTTGCGCAATGCTATGACTGCTTGCGCAATGCTACGACTGCTTGAGCAATGCTATGACTGCTTGCGCAATGCTATGACTGCTTGGGCAATGTTTCACCTGCTTGCGCAGTGTTTCACCTGCTTGCGCAATGTTTCACCTGAGAGTTTGGTATGTAACCTCTGCTTGGTGGCACCAGTCGAAATTCGTCAGAGCTAGTACTGAGTGATACTGTTATCAGTTGGGTTACCTGAGGAGGGCTGCTGCAATCACCTGAGCTATGTTGCCGTGGATTGCCCGCCTCTCGAGCAATTGACTTTGGCTGGAACCTGACGGCTGCTCGTATGGAGGTGAAATGAGAGCAAGGTAAAAGTTGGAAGAGGAGAAAAGTAAGAGAGCAATTGCAGATCCAGCCTTGTGGCAAGCAGCGCACGCAAGCAGCGCACGCAAGCAGCGCACGCAAGCAGCGCACGCAAGCAGCGCACGCAAACAGCACACGCAAGCAGCACACGCAAGCAGCACACGCAAGCAGCACACGCAAGCAGCGCACGCAAGCAGCGCACGCGAGCAGCACACGCAAGCAGCACACGCAAGCAGCACACGGGATTCAAAGCAAAATGTGAAAGCGTGAGAATATGAGAGAGGCACGGCAGAGCAGAATGCATGTACGGCACGGCAGAGCAGAATGCATGTACGGCACGGCAGAGCAGAATGCATGTATGGCACGGCAGAGCAGAATGCATGTACGGCACGGCAGAGCAGAATGCATGTACGGCACGGCAGAGCAGAATGCATGTACGGCACGGCAGAGCAGAATGCATGTACGGCACGGCAGAGCAGAATGCATGTACGGCACGGCAGAGCAGAACGCATGTACGGCACGGCAGAGCAGAATGCATGTACGGCACGGCAGAGCAGAATGCATGTACGGCACGGCAGAGCAGAATGCATGTACGGCACGGCAGAGCAGAATGCATGTACGGCACGGCAGAGCAGAATGCATGTACGGCACGGCAGAGCAGAATGCATGTACGGCACGGCAGAGCAGAATGCATGTACGGCACGGCAGAGCAGAACGCATGTACGGCACGGCAGAGCAGAACGCATGTACGGCACGGCAGAGCAGAATGCATGTACGGCACGGCAGAGCAGAACGCATGTACGGCACGGCAGAGCAGAATGCATGTACGGCACGGCAGAGCAGAATGCATGTACGGCACGGCAGAGCAGAATGCATGTACAGCACGGCAGAGCAGAATGCATGTACGGCACGGCAGAGCAGAATGCATGTACGGCACGGCAGAGCAGAATGCATGTACGGCACGGCAGAGCAGAATGCATGTACGGCACGGCAGAGCAGAACGCATGTACGGCACGGCAGAGCAGAATGCATGTACGGCACGGCAGAGCAGAATGCATGTACGGCACGGCAGAGCAGAATGCATGTACGGCACGGCAGAGCAGAATGCATGTACGGCACGGCAGAGCAGAACGCATGTACGGCACGGCAGAGCAGAACGCATGTACGGCACGGCAGAGCAGAACGCATGTACGGCACGGCAGAGCAGAACGCATGTACGGCACGGCAGAGCAGAACGCATGTACGGCACGGCAGAGCAGAATGCATGTACGGCACGGCAGAGCAGAATGCATGTACGGCACGGCAGAGCAGAACGCATGTACGGCACGGCAGAGCAGAACGCATGTACGGCACGGCAGAGCAGAATGCATGTACGGCACGGCAGAGCAGAATGCATGTACGGCACGGCAGAGCAGAATGCATGTACGGCACGGCAGAGCAGAATGCATGTACGGCACGGCAGAGCAGAATGCATGTACGGCA